>VYXC01012078.1:177692-218953 GCA_013397175.1 Platysteira castanea | reverse complement strand
AAGGTCACCAAGACGGCAAACCCCATACTGGGGGCCATCAAACACAGCACAAACAGCCAGTCAGGAGAGGCAATTATACTGCTGTACTCAGTGTTGGTGCAGCCTCACTCTGAGAAATTGTGCGCAGTTCTGGTCCCCACAGTTTAAGAAGGATGTGAAGGTCCTCAAATATGTCCAGAGAACGGCAACAAAGCTGGTAGCAAGGATGGAAGGCATGGCTGAAAGGAGCACCTGAGGACTTTGGGTTTGTCTAATTTGGAGAAAGGAAGGCTGAAGAGTGACCTCACTGTACTGTGGGGAACTAGAGAGGGAGGCGTTGAGCTCTTTAAAAGGCAACCCATCTTTAGAAATGGAAGAAAAAACACCGCTTGTAACTATCGATCTGTCAGCCTCTCCTCTGGTCCTGGGAAGATCATGGAACAGATCCCAGTGAAGTTGTTAGGGTGCCCCATTCCTAGGAGTGTACAAGGCTGGGTTGGATGGGGTTCTGAGCAACCTGATCTAGTTGAAGGTATCCCTGCCCCCAGCAGGAGGGTTGGAACGAGGTAATTCTTAAGGTTCCCTTCCAACTCAAACCATTCTGATTCTCTTCTCCCTGGTATCCAGTCACAGGACACATGGGAGTACCTCAAAACTGTGCCAGGGAGGTTTAGATTGGACATCAGGAAGCATTTTTTTACCTAGAGGGTGGGCAGACATCGGCACAGGCTTCCTAGATGGTTGGCTGATGCCCCAAGCCTGTCAGTGTTTAAGATGCATTTGGAGAATGCCCTAAGCAACATGCTTGAACTTTCAGTCAGCCCTGAATTGCTCGGGCAGTCACACAAGATGAGCACTGTAGTTCCCCTCCAAATGAAATAGTTTACTCTGAAAAACTGACAAGATCTGAATTGTACTTACAGACATTTAGTTGGTAGTTATTTGGGTTGGAACACAGTGAAGTGTGTTTTAGCTACCATTTAAATGCTTCAACATATTTCATACAGAGCTGACTACCTTGTAGGGGAAAATCCTTGCCACATCAGTTCATCTAAAGAAGGTAATTTATATAAATTGGTTTTCCTTTTCATCCATTTTTTACAACTGTAACTGGTAGCACTAACAGTCATCACTTTTTATAAGCACATAAAATTGTGGCAGACATCCTATGCTTCACCTAATGAGAAAACCTAACAATTTCATTCTGCAAAAGCCTAGTAATGAGGGTCAGAAACATAAAATACACATCAAGTAAAGGTTTAACTTCCCCTAACAGCTTCTATTAGAAAGTTGTTAATAATCTTTATTTCTTAAAATAGAGCAACTCTAAATCCCAGCCTAATGCCGTAGGTCATGCTTAAATATATTTAAACCCAGCCTTTTTTTCTCTATATAACCATGTGGGAGCAAAGACTGATGTGACAAGGGGAGCTGAGGGAACTCCAGGTCCTCGCTAGTGGTTTCTCCTTTATTCTCCATGCTGCTCTGGGCAAAGATGTGCCCCCTGTTTATATCAGGGTCCCATTGGCCCTATTCATGTCTTTGTTCCTCATTAGGATTTGTAGAAGGGCACATTAGACCCTAGCAGCCTTTCTGGGTTTTTTTTAGAATTATTTTTTTTAGTCATAAATCCAGTGTGGAATAGTCCTAAGTGAACCATGCTTGTTCTGTGTGATCTTGCAAATTTCTAATCATTTAAAATGCCTGCACAGCAGGGAGTTCATCGCTAACAATGTTGCAGTCACTAAAGGGGAATTATCTGTCATCTGAATTACATCATCTACAGCCAGGGCCATTATGCAAGCCTCCTTTTGAGGAGCAGTTTAACACCACACACTGTAAGGCTGCATTATACTGTACACAATCCCACCAGTGTACAACAACCAGAGTGCCACCTAGTGTGACCCATGCTACCAGCACTGGGGCTAGACACAAATGCGGACATGGGAGGAACTACTAGAAGAGGCTGAGAGCAGAGCTTGCTAAAATACTCATGGCAGCAGATCCTGAATGAAAATAACATTTTATACTTTACACTATATTTTAATACTCATCAGAAGAAGTCCGTAGAATAAAACGAGAAGGATATGCCCAAATGCTGGAAGGAATACATCAGTTACTGTCTTTAATGATGTTCAAAACAGAAGCTATTTTTCTCTCACTCCACACACAGGAAATTAGCAAATAAAATCCTGAGATTCAGTTTACATCATGAAATAAGATACATTATCAAAACCTTCAGAAACATGTTAGAGAAGAGATAAAATCTATGAAGTCCTGTCTAAGTTGACATTCCTCACAACTATGCAAGAATCTGACCGAAAACAGACTGTCAAGCAAAACTTACCTGAAAGTGCAAAATTATGGTCCATATCAACCCCAAAGTCAATTTAGGATTCCCATCTGTTATATCATCATTTCTGATGTTAACCAGTTTCACCTGCCATCATAGAAAGAAAATACACACAAAATTGAAATAGATATGCCACAAATACATATTGCATTACGCAGGAATGATTGTAAAGGATGCACTACTCACTTCCTGAGCCTACTCTGCCGGGGTTTTTTAATTCTCAAAAGCAGAAAGGAATTGTATTCTGCCTGTAAGAGGCCTACCAGGAATTGCTCTCTCCCACTCACACTGAGATGAGGAAATTCCTCAGCTGTCACTAGGCTGGCAGATCTGCTCCCCATGCCAAATACCCTTTGCCTCAGCTCTTGTCAAAAGGGGAAGGCACAACAGAGCAGGGCAGGACAACATGAATATAATGATCTGTAGCTGCTCTATCAGTCCCAGGGCAGTGCTGACACGGGGAAGTTATCGCTGGCCCTACCCACGCTTTCCTATACTTAAGCAAGAATTCAGCAGCAGCGGAACTGGCCTGCTAAAACACAGGTCTGGCTTGATAAAACTAGAATTTTAGTATCACATTTAAGTAACCAATGGCTTAATAAAGACAATTATTATTGTTTCTAATGCTGTACTCATTCATAGTGCTATAAGCAAATGGTTAATAGGATTAAAACAAGAGCTGCTATTACACTCCCATACACTCACACCCAGAGTTCAATAATTCCATTTTTTGGTCTAATTTTATTAATACATTTAATTTCTCTATATGTATTATGCATGCATATAGTCTAGCAGTTAAAGATGACTCAGCTAAAAGACATTTTATGCTTACATTAGTAAAGTTACATGCATATGCTTTTCAACATATACCCTGTTATCAACTAACAAGCAAAGGCATGTCCTTCTTTTGATCTGCAGACATAATCTTAACTATTTGGAGGGAGGAAAAAAAAGCCAAACCATACTCTCTGCAAGAAAGACAGTGTATTCCACAGTTTGCTGTTTTGTTTAATTCTCAAGTCAGGCTTCAAAATTATCAATATATAGGATCTCTCTGCCCTATAATCACAATAAAGCATTGTCTTTGGAGGTTATATAGAGAACCTGAGCAAGTTACCTCCTAAATACAGTTTAGAAAGAATACCTACTAGAGAGCTGAAACTTCAATCAACTGCAAGCCCCACTGACAATTTGACAAGACCAAAAGCCCTACAAGCATTTTGCACACTAGAATACAGCCATCTTCACCAAGCTGCAATGCTAGAGAGAACAAAAATCCTCAGATCACAATCCATGGCAGCACGTGCACGTTCATAAATATGAGGATGACACAGCCCTGCATCTCCCGCTTTTTAGTACACATGGTCTGCCATGCATAAATAAGGCATGGTGCAGCATGAGTCCCGAGGTCCTGCTGCATAAAAATGCCATTGTGACTGTCAAGTAGCCATTCATTTACTTTGTAGTGTACTTGTTCAGTGGCTCACTTAGGTTAACAGGAAAAGTTTGCTTTGAACTCAGCAAAGGGGGATTGAGTTCTCAGTGCAAACATACCATTCAGTGACTCAAAAGGCAAGTTTGAAATTTCTCTCAAAACACAAAAGGACTTCTGGTTTCCTAACAAAATTAAGTATCTGATTATGGTTTGCTACCTCATATTCCCTCAAACCTTGGAAGTAGCAAAAACAATTATTTTTTTTTAAATCAACCCATCAGAAAGATTTTCAGCGTCAATTCATTGGAATGTGATGGATAGGAACAGTTTTTCCTTATATGTGTTGGCTTTTTTTTTTTAATTGCCATTTTGTAAAGGGAGAAAGCAAGAATTCTGTAAGTGCTTAAAAGACATTGAAAAGTGGAAAGAAATTCACAGTAGCAGAAAACCATGCAACAGTGTGGAGATACACTGGCTAAAAGGAGATACAAGTGAAATTAGGCCTGAATCTGATTCAGTGCCCAGGTGGCTCTGACACCTTTCTAACTGATCTAAAAAGACCAGTTTTGCTTTAATCAGGATCAAAGTTGGAGAAAGTTTTCCCAAAACAAATACAACCAAAACAAGGAACTCCCACACAATATTCTAATATATTTGAATTGGCATTTTGCACTAAAAATTAGATTCTGAGCAAAACTGCATACCAACCAACTGGTGTCTGGGCAGCAAGAAAGACAGTTAAATTTACTATAAGCAACTCCTAAGGATCTCACCCATAATTTTCTCCTCTTTAACAGCATACTGCACATGGAATGTGTTGTTATTGCTCAGGGAAGGGTGGCATAAAACCACCTTTCCCACATCTCTCTTAACCATCTCAAGCATGACATAAAGCCAAGCCTACACAAACAGCTGTTACACAACATGCACAAGAGACAAAGCAGGACAAATTTTTTTATTTATTAGCTACAGGTGACAAAATTTTCATTAATTCTTTTTCTATTATTTTCATCATACCTGGCGCTTTTTCAAATAGTCAAGTGCAATCTGGACATTCTGGAGTCTGTGAAAACGCATCCGACCTTTTTCTCGGGGCTACAATTGGAAAACAGTAGTTGTGAGATTTTCTCATCAGACAAAAGAACAAACAGTCTGACTTAAAAGATGCCATGTAGAGCATTTGAAGCATTATAGCTTTAATGAAGTCAATACCTTTGGTGGAAAAGTGTGCTTTAACTATTTATTTTAACTGTAGTTATTTTTTAGTACAGTGGATGGCAAGAGAGAGTTGGTCCCCAACTGCAACTTTGATCGATGTAGGCTGTTCCCTGTAAAGTACTATTAAGGCCAAGAGGGCTACTGCCTACAGAAACTAAACTGGAATACATTATTATAAAATATTTACAATGTATTAAGCAAAACAAAATAGAAGTAATGTCATGGACCTCTACATTGTTCTGGTAAACTCTGTGATGGAAAAGCTTACCTCTGTATGGAACTTCATGGCTTAATGGTATGACTGCATAATCATTATGATATCTGCACATATTTATTTAAAGCATCTAATAAAGAGAGTATCTTCCTCCAAACAGAATAATATAACATAAACAGTCCTAGAGTATAAGTTTAAACTCTTGACTTGGGTAAAACATTTTAAAGAAAAAAAACTAACAAGTCACTCTCCTCAAAGCAAAGTCAAAACTATCAAGAAGAGACTATAAAATAAAAATGAGCAGTGCGTTAATGGAAACATGGCAAAACTGCATGCAGTTAGTGTAAAATCACCAAGAAGAAGAATCACACAGAAAACGCATACTTAGCTGTCACAGATCAGCATGGGAAAGCAGTTAAATTTATACCATCAACATCATATCCAAGTCCTCTATTCTTCCTTATTTCAGATTTTTCACAAACTTTCACAGCAATAAACTGAAGCAGACTATAATTGCTAGGGATCAGCCATGAATATGAGCATTTCCTCAGACAGCCACTGTGAAACACACAGATAAGCCCAAGCCTTCCTTAACTGCCTTTTTTCCCCCTCTGGAGTATCAGATGCTTGCCAAAAAGAAACATAGGAAAATGAAGTTGAATAAGAAGCATAAACTGAAAAAAAAAAGAAATTTAATTTTCATTACATAATCTTCTATTTAGCCCCTTGTTTTTCACACCAATAACTCAGGATCAAGCATTACAGCCCTTGCTATCAAGTAGCTTCCATGGATGGAATGAAGGACTGCAGACCTGGAACTTGGTTTTCCACAACAAGGAAGGTATAGTAAATACCAAAATACATAGTTAGCATCTCAGAGGGGAAATATTTTTTTATTAAAAAATGCAGCATTTTGAGTTATGCTGCACTCTAGAAAAAAAGCACACAAATTCCATGGAAATCACAACTGCAGCACAACGCACAGGAGCCAGGGAAGCACTCAGGCCCTATGACAGTGAGTCGCTTTAGCAAATGTCAAAATGCAAGGTCTAAAAAGGCAGGAAACAGCTCACTCGGACTAACAAGCACCCGACGTTTTACACTTTATAAGTAGATATTTCCCTTCTGGATGGGCAAAATACAGCAAATCGATAACCCAGCACTTGTTGCAAGATAGATAAATCCTGCAGACTATCTGTATTTTTAGTAGCCACAACACACAGCTGTTGCTTAACTTCTAATCTACCTGTGTTGATAAAAATCACTACTATGTGTGGTAAATTCTAACAAACAGATCTGAGCACTGAATTACCTTATTTCAAGATATTATCCAATATGATGGCACACATATACCATGGGCACAGTAAACTGGTGCTTCTAATCAAGACAAATCAATTCTTTGCTATTGATTTCACTAAGAAGAACCTCCAAGTCTGTTTAAATTACTTGTATATGGACAATATTGTTTGCAAGTTAAAAAAAAGTCTTAGTTTAATAAAATTATGGTATTTCCCTATCTATTATTAAAAACAGTTGTTTTATAGCACCTGGATAGTGCTGTCCAGTATACATTTGCGCCATGGTTTTGTATAGTTTAATGAAAGAAAACAAACAGAAATCTTGAACATTTGCATTTTTGCTGTTCACAAAAAGGCTGAATAAAAATTTGTCTTTACCATACCTCCACCATAAACTTGGTTTACCAACAAAAGTTCTCTTGTCCTTTCTACAGCCCACTACCGCAGCACACCAAACTAAGAATTTACATTAGCAAACACCACACTTCAAACACTACATTAGTACAGTTACGGGGGTCGGCACCTACCCCCTTATCCTCATCCTCCACATCCTCATGCTGTTCATTTGCGCATGCGTCTGTTGAACTCACCAACCGTAAGGTCTTCAAAAAATCTCGCTCTCTTGGCTAATGAATATAACAGACAGGAGACAGGACAGCAAAAACACAAGACAGACCACAAATGAAAAGAAGAGCATGAAAAGAAGAACATAATGAAGAGAACAAATACCAAGCAAGGGAAGTAATGCTCACAAAGAAAGGAAATGACACCTGAGGAGTGTGTTAGACAATTTCAGGGACATTTTATCCTTGTTATTTGCAAGTTACTCCCTTAAACGCAAAAAGATATTAAGCATCCAATACTTGTTAAAACAAAAATCAGAAAGAAAAGGAAAGAACAGAAGAAATAGTGCATTACCCTATTAAGAAAGGAAGTCTCACTAACCACAAGAAAGAAAGGAAGAGAACAGATTGCACTCCCCCACAGAACTCACACTGGCATATTTTAGCAATGGAAATATAACTTGTGTCTTTGGTATCACGTCACAGACTACAGAAAATATCAAAGAATCTACAGCAGTCAATACACAAGGAGTCAACAAACAGAGAAAATGCATAATTAACAATCTGGAACCATTGCATTATGATCTAAAAGCTTACCAAGGTGTCTCCAGAAAGGACTTCTAGAAGTGAGATTAAGTTATGTCCATCTCTTAGGTCTTCATATAGGTCATTCACATGCTTTCGAACCTGAACAGATAAATGCAAAAATTAAATAAAAGATCCCTGTTTATACCTGAGAATTCACGTTCATATTAACACACATCTTTTAAAATACAGATAAACCTCAGCTATACCTCAGCATTGCTTTTTTAATTTCTTCACCTTCATGACAAATTTACAAATGCAAATTAATTGTAATAGACAATATTCACATCTGTGTTTGCACTTGCACAGTTTCATCACACTTTATATCACTTTAAGGAAAAAAAACAGTATTAAGTTACAGGTAATGAATGCATGTAGCAATGAAAAAAGTCAGTATCTAACAATTTAAACAATATCAGATACTCTCCTATTTGGATCTAAATAATGACCATTATGACAAGAGTAGCTGGATTCAATGAATTGTAGAAAAATACTCAACAGATATTATTATCAGAAGCATGCATGTTCACTGCTGTCAGGTGGAAAGTAACACACTTTCTAATCAAGGCATACCATCCACCAACTAACAACACGTACCGTCACCCCAGGTTTCCCAGTACTTAGTGAGCTCTCTCAACAACTCACACATCCACCTTACACACCGTACCAAAGAACTATGACATTAGCGTGATCTAGTGAGGGGATGCAATGACAAGAGAGACAGCTGGAAGCCCTACATTTACTGACAGGCACAACAAACCTGGGAGATATGTGTCCACAGGCCAACTTCTTGATTCTTACCGTTAGCTTAAATGCAACTTTATCTAAAATGTCATAAGCAATTTCAGCCAGCTGCTCTTTGAATGTGACACAAAGGACCTAATTTTTCAGAATCAGAGATTTTTTTAATTATTAGGGCAGAGGTTGAGGGCTTTCCAGCTACAGTTTAATGTCAGCTCCCTGGTGTTCCCGTTGAACCATCAAATCGGAAACTTCCTAAGCTTAGGATAAAATACAACATCAGAAATTTTCTTCTTCCTCACCTCTGCTAGAGATGAGTTGTACTTCCAATATGAGATCTATGGGACACACTCTGACTGCCAACATATGTGTGTGATGAGGACAGCAAGAATCAACCCAGATCTTCAACTTTATACAAGAATTCAGTTTGCCACAGTTTTGTGGGAATTCTGTGATTCATCCTGTTGCATAAAAAACTGTCTCCATACCTAAGCTTCGTAAATGCTTTTTAGTTCAAGTTTTCTTACTCGAATTTTTAAACATGAAATTACCCTGCAATCTGTTTTCACAAACAACATCATCTTAATTGAGAGTAGTATCAGAACATATTTATGGTTGTGCTGAAGACTAGCCAGAACAAGTCATCTAGAAGACTGTTCCATGAGGAATTACAACACATATTTTCCAAAACATTTACACAGACTCTGCACACACAGCCAATCCAAGTTACAATCCAATACTCTAATACATATACATAGCTTTACAATCTCACACACATACACAAAATAGTATCATTTTAATTTTAGTTGCTTTTTTTTTAATCCTGCAAGCAATTAATGTGAAAAAATCTAAGAAAAAATTTCTCTGACAATACTGAAGTACTCTTAAGCTGAACAAAGAAACAGAACAGGTGTTTTCCTACTACATCTCTGGTGAAAGAAAAGAAAAGGGAAGCCGTACAAATCACTAATGTCCCTGATACAAGATTCAATTATGATAAATGCTTAAAAGATGAAAAGCACAAGGAACTTTAATTTTTAACCCAAAACGACTGTGACTTGTTATTTTTACATTCAAAGAATTATATCAAACTGAGTGCTAAACTCCTTCTGTTAAAACTAGGCAGGTTTTCTTTATGACAAAACCCTGTGAGAGGGCTGCCTGCCCCATCACCAGGATATGTCACTGTGCACTTCCCTTTGAAAAGCAGAAGTCTCAGCTGGAACAGATCCACAGCACAGGCTGGTGGCCAGAGGCACGGGAGGACATAAGGTTAAGGACAGAGGAATGTGGTGTGCATCTCAAAGATCCTGCACCCACACAGCTGAAGAGCTGTCTCTGCAGCATCAAGTCAGTGCCCACACTCCTTTCAACATAAAACTCAGGGGACTTGCCCAGTGTGCAGGTACCTGATTTGCAGGGTGAGAAAATACCACTATTTCTGTTCTGTCTGCTTTTTTTCCATTAGATGCAAGATAATTTTGTTATCCTGCTAGTCTGTATCTCACAGCACCCATTTGTTGACCTTCTGTTTATTTCTTCTGCTCTGAGGTTTCCTGAGTATTACAGACACAACCATCTTCCCCAGTTTATCTTTCTCGAAACCACGGACACTTCAGCGATGAACTCACACTGGATATGAAAAAACTGGCATAGAGCTGTCAAAACAGGAAAATCAGGAGTACACCTTATGCATCTGTCTTCGTTCTGCCACTGGCTGACAATTACTGTGAGAATGAATTATTTAGGACAAACTGTGCCAGTCGTCCTGGTATAGGGCAACAAAATAAGGAATTTCTTCCAATACTCTGAGCAGGAGATGTGCATCTAAAATGCTGTATTCGGGCAACTGATGTGAGCAAGCATGTTCACTCAAAGCATCAGATCACTTCTTCCAAAAGGAGCATCTTGTGCTCCTCAAGAGATCCTACACTGACACTTCAAAGAAATCTTGAAAAATCACCTCTCTCTAACTATCACTTGGGCAACTCTTGTCTCTCAACACATATAATGAATTATTTTAATTTGTTTGCAAGAAACAAATATAAGTACTTCATTGCTCTTTACTGCCACATTCAGCCTCCTTCAAAACACATAGTACCACAAATACTGGATGCAGACGGGGGGTCCCTGGACAGATGTGTGGGATGTGTGGGATCTACTGAGTCCATGGCATTTCTTAACATTTCTTGTGGCTTTTCAATAAAATCACAGAATTGTCAGCCCTACATTTTACAAGGTCCACACACAAAGTAGGTTACATGCTGCCTCAGGCAACTTTTTGCAATACACCCACGTGAGTGTGGCAGATTTGATAATTTGGACATGAGAAGAGATTCTTTAAGGAAGACGTGGGAAACACTGAGTGGCTGAGGTGCATCTGACAAAACTTCAACAAGAAAAGCAAAATGGCTTCACCAGTTAAAAAGAGACAGTGAATGTAAAGCACTGTTTCAGAAGTGATTCATCTTCTGATCTTCATCTTCTGGCATGTATACTATGATGCTTGTGGTAAGGAAAGTTCTATTCTACTTGCTGTGAGCACCAGATATTTTCATATTATCCTTTTCCAGCAAGCTTCTGCTTTACAGTCTAGTGCCTTGGGGAATCTCTGCACCACCGCCAGTAAAAAACAGCTTTTAAAGCTAGCAGAGACAAAGCTTGAATCCTGACCCCAGACCCCAGCATGTTAGACACTTGAGAGATGAAGACGAAGAAGATGGCTGTCACCTCCAAAAGCTGCCACTTGGACCCCCCACACCATTCTGCTTCTACAGTAGAAGTCCTTGACCTGCCAGGCTTGCCCTCCTCCTCTGTGCACCACAGCACATGTCACCACGGCCTTCAGTCTGCCTGGTTCTTATTCCCCCTGACAGAAAGAAGAGTGTGATTCAGCTGCTTGGTCACACATCAAAATGACCTGTCTATGTTTAGGGGCCATGCTGCTTGGTCTCCCTTCTTCTCCAGAAGGACTAAGGTTTGCATAGGCCCTGCTGGCCAGTCTCCCACAGATGTCTGTACTGAAAACCCTTATACATCTCAAGCAATCCTACATGCCCACATTTAGTGCACCAAACTTTCATATAGTGATCTCTGGTTCTGCCATCAGTCATAGCAAAAAACAAGCCATCTTCCACAGAAAACCTATTTCTTACCATTTTTATTGATATTAGTTATCTTGATTCTAGAACAAAATCTATAGTTTTACACACTAATGGCTGCTTGTGATTATATGGTGGAAGGGGAAGGACTGTCACTTCTGCTACTGCAAGCAAAACCAGCTTGGTCTTGACAAGGACGGACAGGAGATGCAGAGGTCACTCTCTCTAACACTGCCATACCTACTTCTTAGTAGGGCCTGTGGTAATAGGACAAGGCGTAAGAGTTTAAATTAAAAGAGAGCAGATTTAAATCAGATATAGGGAAGAAATTTTTTACAGTGAGGGTGGTAAAACATTGCAACAGGTTTCCCAGAGATGTGGATGTCCCATCCCTGGAAACATTCAAGGTCAGGTTGCATGGGGCTCCAAGCAACCTGATCTAGTTGAAGACGTCCCTGCTTATTCAGGGTGGGGATGGGACTAGACAGCCTGAAGTTGTGTCAGGGGAGGTTTAGGTTGGGCATTAGAAAAGGGTTCTTCACCCAGAGGGTAGTCAGACAGTGGCTCCCCAGAGACGTGGTCACAGCACCAAGCCTGACAGAGTTCCAGAAGTGTTTGGACAATACTCTGAGGCACGTGGTGTGATCCCTGGGGATTGTGCTGCACAGGACCGGGAGCTGGAGTGGACGATCCTTGAAGGCCCCTTCCAATTCAGCTTATTCTGTGATTCTGTGACTTTTAAAAGTCCCTTCCAACCCAAACTATTCTATGATTCTATGATGATTTTACCAAAACAAAGAAGATTCACACCCTTATTCTTACTTAGAAGTAAATATGGTAGGAAAATAGGGTTGTGCCCATTTCCGTGTATACAGTGGGTATACACCCAGCATGCAGGTAGATCCCTCAGACTTTCATGTTAGGGTGTAGTGTGTTCCAGAACACCACCTAAAATGTAGGGAGCACATTCTTGAAATAGTGTATGAAGAAGCAGAAACAAACACTAATGTGCTGCAGAATCTGGAGTGGAGGCAAAAGAGGCAGGAGAGAGAATATAATCAGATCAAGCAGGAACAACTCTAAGTAACGCCCATGTACTGGAGGCCACAAGGAAATCCCTGAGGCAGGTGAAGCAATCACTGCAGCCCTGGAAAGCTACATGACTTGGAAACAAGGCAGAGTTTTGTGCTCATGTACTTGCAAAATTACTCATTTTTTTACAGGGTGAGGAAAGCAGACTGTTAGAATCAAGTATCTTCCTTAAAAACATCAGAAGTCTCCCTTTCTATATTATAATTAAGCTGAACTGATTAACGTGAGAACATGCCAAATTAGACCTTTTCTTATGGTTTCCAGAACAGGCAAAATTAGAATCAAATCTGAAGCATACTTATTTTGAATAACTGAAGTTCAGTTATCAAACCTTCAAAAATCAGTCTCATTACCAAGGAATTATCTAGAATTATAATATTACAGATCCAACCAAGGCTGTTCAGACCACAATGCCTGGGAAAGTCTTTTTCAAGTACTGTTCTCCTTGCTTCTGGAAGCAAAGTTAATTAAATGCCCAGCCCAGACATAAAACATTACTGATTTTCCAAAGGAAAATGGGAAAAGGCTCAAAAGTTAGAACTGTAAGGGGAGTGTTTAGGGGAAAAAAAGGGTCAGGCCTTAATTACCACTGAGGTCACAGATAAGTTCAAATGACAGCTGGCTCAAGGCCAGTGTGAGTTTCACAATAAACTACATATTTATTCTTTAAGAATCTGAGTCAATGCCTGTGGAAAAAAGATCTCTTCGAACTCCCACTCATTTCAGATACAGTAAAACAATTTTCACCAAGACAACAGATAGTTAAGAGCTTCTATTACTACAGTGTTCCACAGCAAATCCCATCTGCATTCAAAGAGTTGAAAAACTTCTGTGGCCACTGTTGAGATCCTGACACCCTGATGAGTTTCCCTAATGTTTCAGCTTCCTAAAAACATACTTAAGCTTGTTTTTAAAGGAAAACTTGTATCAAAAATGCTAGTTATGAGGAAACAGCTTTCTGTAAGTTTTGAGAATATGCACATTTTAGTCCTCTCATCTTTTAAAATTAAGAAATTACAGTGGTAATTCTAACTGCATGATAACAAATAAACCTATGCCGTGAGTAAAGAATAGAAAAACCTCTAATACAAACAGTTGAATTGTGTAGAAAAATAAAGGTTTACTAGCTTGACACAAGCAGCACGATTAATGAGACACACTCTAAAATTTGGAACAGGCTGTAACAAGATCCATGAAGCATGTAATTGTCAAAATATGAGATTTGTCAAAATATTCCCAAGTGACTCATCTGCCAAGCAAGTTGCTTCTTCTAACATCTTCAAGAGTACTTATTTTACTCTACAGACTCCTCACATTCCCCCATGTAAAGGATGAGTATATTGCTGAACACACGGCAGGTCCACTCCTGCACTGTGCTGCGTGGGGCAGCGAGGCGCTGAGCTGTGCTCCATGGCCAGCTTGGTGTCACGCCAAGAGATCAGGGAGCCAAAGCTCCGTGCAGCCTGACACGCACACTGACAGCCTCCCCGAGTCACTCTTGTTCTTTAATCTCCTACTCTAAACCCAAAACTTATTGCTGGGGAAAAATCCGAACTCCAAAACACACACTCTGGTCACAATCCTTGTTTTATACTAAATCCCAGTACAGAATTGAAACTTCACTCATTCTGTTAAAAATACATGAGCACCAAGTTTAATTAATCACTGCGCCCCTTCACGAGGGGCACTGAAGCAGTGTGGCAGCACCCACAGCCCAGCTCCGCGCAGGGCCGGGCAGGGCGCAGGCGGCCGGAGCACTGAGCTGCAGATGGTGCTGTTCCCGCAGCTCCAGCGCTGGACACCCCAGCCAGGACACCCCGATTTGCTCTCCCGGCCGGACAGCACGGGCCCACAGCCAGGGCTGGCCGGGGGCTGGCACACACACTTGTGCCAGGTCTCCTCTGTCTTCCTGCTCACTTGCAAGCAGAGTCTGGCAAATCCAGTTTTAGGCCTAGTGGTTCCAAAACTCATTTTCACTCTTTTCTTTTGCTGGACAGTCTAATAATCCACTGTGCAGGAAACAATTCTTGTGGTTCACGGAAAATTAACATATTATTGTTATTTCATTCTCAGGAGTAATTCTTCTGTTTGAATATGTTCCTGGATATTAATTCTCACAAATAGCAGACACAGCTAATATTACTCAATTTCATAAAATTCCTTTATGATTTTACTAAGGCACATTAAACAAGTCTTCTTTACAGAGTGAGTTCAACACCCCGATCTTTGTTTATAACAGATGTCTTCTAACCGAAGATTCATCCTTGATTGCATCCTTGGATTCACCCTTCCCTTTCTCATCTGGTCAATGCTTTATGCTCTATTATCAGGATAGCATGCTTCCTGTGTTCCATCCCTCTAACAGCCTGTCCTTGTATCTAAAAGCCCAAATCAGTCACTCTTTTTTTTTTTCCACATTAACCTTCACATTTCTCCCAGACAACTTAATCATCCATTGCTTTCACATACTCTGTTTTGCCTGGGCCTTCAATTATTCCATATAACTGGATAACTCTATTAATCACTAAATATTTGTATGGCTTTAAGGTATAAATAATACTCTTGCTCAATTAAAAAAAAAGAAATTAATCCGGGCATTGGTAAATCTTGCTAAATGTCCTTATATTTTTCTTAACTTCCCATATTTTGCTTCGTGAAATGCATGCCAGTGTTTTCCTAACACCCAAATCAGCAAGTATGCAAGCAGAGGCATAATCTTACATATATATCAAACAGTAGGACATAAACACACACATCCAGGAGTCTTTTTGGATTTCAGTAGATGTGTGATATTTAAAACACCATCGTTGTACAGAAGAACTTTAAACAAGTGCCCTAAATGTCAAAAGTCCTTTCTGCTTCCTACAGGAAAATTGGCTCCATTAACATCATCACAGAATGGGCCAGGTTGGAACAGACCACAGTGGGTCAATTGGTCCAACTTCCATGCTCAGTGGGGTCACCCAAGAGCACATTGCACAGGATTGTGTCCAGATGGCTCTTGAATACCTCCAGTAAGGGAGGCTACACAATCTGTTCCGGTGCTTGGTCACCCACACAGTAAAGAAGTTCTTCCTTATTTTCAGGTGGAACTTCCTGTGCATCAGTTTCTGCCCTTTGCCTCTTGTCCTATTGCTTGGGACCACTGAGAAGAGCCTGGTCCATCTCCTTGACACCTATCCTTTAGATACTCATACACGTTGATAAGTCCCCTCTCAGCTGACTCTTCTTGAGGCTCAACAGGCCCAGCTCCCTCAGCCTTTCCTTGTAAGAGAGGTGCTTCAGTTCCTAAATCATCTTTGTTGCTCTCTGTTGGACCTGTTCCAGGAGCTCCATGTCTCACTTGTACTGGGGAGGCCAGAACTGGACCCATCTCAAAACATTTTGAGGAATGGGCTGGAAGGTTCTATTCCAACCAACACTGGTCCAACCACTCAGGATTCCCCCCACTCCAGGTCCCACTCCACTTATTTATTATCATTATCACAGCACTACCCTCACTGCTATTAATCCTGGGCACAGTCTTGGTCAGCTGCTTGTAAATTTGCATACTGGGATCAGCATATCCACCTCAGTGGAGCCCATGTAGATTCACAAGCAGAAATGCGTATTTAATAACATAAAATGGACATCTACTCCATCACTGCTACAATTTAAAGTTCTAAAATATAAAGTTACAGAGATGTCCAGCAAGTTTTAGAATCTTAATACACTGAATTAACCTTCATTCTGTGGACAGCTCTAGAGAGCACAAGGGACAGATGCCACATGTGGCATGTCATGTGAGGTCCCGTGCCAGTCCACTCGTACTTCCACCCAACAACACTTCTTGCACCAGTTGTGATTTCAAGGCACAGCATGTCCATTTCTCTTCCCTCTTTTGCACCACTATAATCCTTTTAGATTTTTCTTCAAATCAGCACACTTTCTTCCAATGCTTCTGTGTATAAGACTAAAGATATTTATAAATTTCAGAAAATACTAAAATCAAACAGCGTTCTCACAACCTGCTTAAAGCCTCACTTGTGACATCTGTTCTGTCCCCTTTTAAAAATATTTAATTTACAGAGATATAAATGTGATAAACAATTAACAAAGACTATAAAACAAACATCACTAAGCTTCACTTTACATGGCAGCCATCTGAAAGAAGGCATTCTCACTGGAACTGTAGGATTAATGCAGATTGAAATCACTAAATTAATAAAAATATAAGCTTTGGTCAGGAATTTGGCAGTGATCAGCTTTACGACTCAAAAGTTGAATAATACTTCACCAGAGAAGGGTTGTGTCTTACAAGGCTGTCAGAGAATAGTAAAAATGTAAGATTAAAAATGACTGAACAGATCACCTCACTCAGTCCTGTGCAGTTTGGCTAGAAAACACCAGAGAAGCTTCTCTAATTTATTCTTGAAAATCCAAATGACAGAAATGTAAAATACTGTAAAAGTGCTTCAGTGTTGTTTTACAGAAAGGGACACTTTTCCCCGCTAATCTTCAAACTACATCTTCTGTAAAATAAATGGATGTTTTTGTTGTCTCTTGCCTTAAAGTTCAACCTCAGAAAACATGTCTTCACCAGCCTCTGCACAAACACTTTTTACATACTGAGGTCACGTTATCATGTCTCCCTCCCAGTCTTCTCAGTTTCAGACTAAACAAACTCAAATTATCACAACCTACCCTTGATCTTCCAAGAAAACTTATCTTCTTGCTACTTTATTAGAGATGGCTACAAACCTGTCCGCACAAAGATCAGAAGTTACCCAGCCAGGGGCAGATTTTCACAGCCACGTGCCCAAAGCCGTGTCTATGAGAAGGCAGAACTACAGGCTGCCTCCTTGTCTCCTAAGCACCATGCTGCCCACAGGCAGGGTGTTGAGCTCGTGTGGAGTTCCTGGAGCTCCCTGGGCGTAAGCCAACACAGCCCAGGGCAAGCAATGAACCCTGTATGGTTCGTGGCAAGGCAAGGATGACAGTTGTTGCTGACATGACGAAAGGCTGGAGCTAGAGAGACGTACAGCCAGTGTTAGAGAAACAGGTGTACCCTACTCTACAAAGGTAAAGTCACAGAGCTTGAAACCTCACTTGAAGATGAGGTACAGTGAGGGCAGCAGGAACCAGGATGCTCCCTGTCAGTGGAAGGTCCTTGCTCATGGGTGGTGCCTCCCAGAGCCAGATGATGCTGCTGCAGCACCTGACAGCAGCCATGGCAGCAGCAACAACCGATAGCACTGGCTCTGCCCAGCGCCAGCTCAGGCTGCACTTGCAGCAGTTATTAATGGCAATACCTCAGCAAGCTGCATCTGTCATCCTTTCACTCAAATTTTGTGACAGTAATCAGCTAATGAGACTACATGTGGTAGCATGTAAAAAAGTACAGACATGCCATTTACACCACTTCCCTTTTGTCCACCTGCTTTCAAAGACCAGATGTTCCACAGTCTCTCCAGGGAGAGAAATTACCCTGTGAGGTCCATAACTCTTCGTTCTTTCTTTTCCTTGGGAGAGAGGTATTATGCTTATTGTAATTGCAGAATTCTAGAAGTACCCTCCCTCCTCCAAATTCTTAAATAGGATGATAAAATGTTACAAAGCACTTCAATTAGTTACTAACTGTTGGGTAAATAAAGCTGTGTGACAAGAAAACATAACTTATCTGAATATTCTTCAATCTGCCCTTTCCTTACCTGAATTTCACCCTCATCTTATTAAAATGTATTTCATCAAGTCAGCATTTTGTAGAATGAAGAGACCCGTATAATTCAGACACTTCTACACTGGTCAAAACTATTTATCTTTTTTTATTCCTTGGTAATGTATGCATACTTCTTTTTTCTTCATACACTGACATAATTACAGAGCCCTTCTCCTGTGATCTTCCATGTCACATTAATTTATTCTGGATATTATACTTCTCTGATTTTTACTTCACCTTGCTTTATTAGCTCTTTTCTACAAACCTTTAGGCCTGCTGCCCTTATTTCCACTCCTTGCCCAGCTCCTTTGTACTTCACACACCTTGAAAGCAGCAGTATTTTCTATATGGCGTCTCCTATCTGTTCTGTCCATCTGTAGCCTGCCTTTGTGCCTCTAACACTACATTTCTGCCTCTCCTGTATTACTTCCCCATGAGACCCTACCTATTGCTTTCCCCAGTTCATTATCCCCCTTTTACTTCTTACTTCTCTCTTTGCTTTGAAAAGTAAGCCTGGGATTTGCAACCACTTGCTTGCAAATTACCTTCCCTTTTAAAGTTTTGAAGCAGTCCCTCCTAGCCAGTCCAGACCTATCTAACTAGGCGGCTCTGATAGTGACTTTCTGAACCTGGCAGGCTGAAGGTCTCTCTGGCTGGCATTTCACTCACAAAAACTTGTCCACACCAGAGGCAGCCACTCCAACTCCTGAAGCAGGCAGGGAACAGAACAGCAAGTGTGCTTTGCACACCTGCTTGGGGATGAGCTGAGATGTACCACAGAAATGCCTTTCCTGTGTAGGCTACTGAGGGTTCCTTTGTAGGTGTTCAAATGCAGAATTTCTCATTGTTTCTCCTGTCAATTATGAGGATAAATTATTTTCCCCATTGCTACACAGTCCTGTCTTTCCAATGCTAAATTAGTGACCAAAAATCCACCATCAAGTGGATCCAGCTCAATGCTTCCAATCAACAGTAGCCACATTCTTTTTTTTTTTTTCCTGTTTTATCTTTGGCCAGAGACATGCCAC
This sequence comes from Platysteira castanea, assembly GCA_013397175.1. Lineage (NCBI taxonomy): Eukaryota > Metazoa > Chordata > Aves > Passeriformes > Platysteira > Platysteira castanea. The sequence goes on along the minus strand of VYXC01012078.1, from coordinate 199,648 downwards.
AGCATTTCAGTACACCCAGTTCTTACCACCCCTTGTGTTTCCAACTTGCCTTCACCATTCCTGGCCTGTACTACATGCTGTCAAATGTAACTTACCAGGGAGGAATTGTTTAAAGTACGCAAATGTAATGCTAATAACATTAAACTCAGCTTAAAACTAACCTTCACCAAAGGCAGTACACTCCAAACATGCCTGAAGCAGACAAAATACTGAGTTTGGCAGATAAAATATTATTCCAATTAAAGTCAAGGTATTCTAAGTAGAGGAGGATTGTGAACACTATGCGATTACCTTTAAATGTCCCTGTTCAAAGCACCACAAATGCCTTTAACAGAGAACACGTTTCCTTATAGGAAAAACATGTTTATTCTGATGACTTCTTAGGTCCTCACACAGTCACACATCTACACTATCTCAGGGCAAGCCCTGCTTTCCAGAGTTTATGAAATATTGCTGTAGAACAAAATACTTAGGTAATGTTTATGATTAAATGTTTGAAGTTTCTCACTGTCTGGAGTCCATACACTGGGGCAAAAACTGCTCCCACTGGACCCAATGGCACAGTTACATTAGCCCAAAGGGAGCTAGATGAAGCCCTAGTATTTCTAAACTGATATATAAATTATTACTAGATACAGATACATCAAAAGTATATAGATAAAAATAAGTCCATGCATAATTTAACAATTAAGAAGTCAACACTTAATTGCAAATGCTAGAATTTTACCTCTTGCAATCTCTAAGGAATAAATAATATTAAATAAAATCTATGCTGAGAGCTAATTGCAAACAATGGACTGAACAAAAAGAGAATGAATTAACACATTAAGTCTATAATAGGAACCATATTGATTCTAGTGGTTCTAATCGATTGTGGAGTCATTGCATGGCAGACTTAGTTCTCATTATACTCATTCTTTCATGTAAGAGCACCTATATAAACCAATTTCTTAAAAAACCCAATACACATAAAAGCATGTGCTCAACTGGTTCAATAGGGTTGCATGCCACAAAAATATCGATGTGCTCAAGCTATTCTATATTTCATGCATATTTCATTTACTGGTTTCAATTATTCTCTTTCCTGCTCCCAATTAGTCATGAAATCTGAATGCATTAAAGAGGATCAAATAAACTTGAAATTTGTGGCACAGTTTTTATTGACTTGCATTTGTTTGGTAATTTTTTTACTTACTTGCTTACTGGCAGAGAGACTTTCATGATGCAATTTATCATTGGCCTTTACAACTTTGTACAATTTCCTCCTCTTTTGCAGCTTTAACATCTGGCATTTGTCACTGCTTTTCCTCACTGTTTCCTGGTTACTTTACTCCCTCATCTAAACTTTGATTAAACACCAAAAAGTCCCCAGTTTGCTTGCTGAGCTGCTTTGCAAACAGCTATAGATTATACTAAGCAGTGTGGTTTACCTCCAAGTGGAAGACTTTTGAAAAAATTTGTACACAATGAAGCATGAATAAACTACAATTGTGCATATTTCCAGGGAAAATAACAAAAAACTTCTTTACACCATTAACTGATGATGTTCTTCAAGAGCCACTTTATTTTTTTAGAAGGAGCATGTCTAAAAGAAAAGACACTTCAAGACCTTTTAGAATTGTCCTGAACATACAACTGCAAAAACTTTTAGGAGAAAAACTCAAATACTTTTCTGTCCACCTAGAAGACAGTAGATGTAGTTAAACAATTGAACTCCAAAATAGAGGAGAAAGTACTGATACTTTAGGTGCATCCAAAGCCTAAAGCAAGCTGGCAACCACACTGAAGTGGGATTTTACAGAAGTTGCACCCAACACAGTTTGCAGCAGCTGTCAGAATAAACTGGAAGGAATACATACAAAGCTCATTTAGATGCACCAGCACAGCAAGGACTCAGTCTTATTTTATTTAACACACAGGGGGAAAAACTAAAAAGCAGCTTTTTTCTAAGTATGTTTCAAAATCAAAAGGTATTAAATTGAGAATTTTTTAAAAAGCTACTACCATTAGACTAACACCAGGTGCCTCATTCTTTAAATACCGATGTAGAGCTACAAAGTACTCATTTCTAAAAGCAGATGTGGGGAATTTTAAATTACATCTTAACTGCATGGCTAAAAAAGAAGATACTGAGAGTAGTGCTATCTAAAACGATAACCACTAGTGTCAGTAAAGTGCCAGCTTTCAGCAAGGAATGACTGCGCTCTATCAGGAGCGGTCGATCCTGCTGCCATTACGGTCATACCTGAACATTTCACAAAGCTATCGACCTAAGAGGCCATTTGCAAACCGTGTGCTGCCTGAAAGGACACACAGGAATCAATAACTTCAGGTTGCTATTCTGAATTATTCATTCGGCCTTTGCACAACAAAAAGCTGTTCTCTCTCGCTCTCGCTAATGCACACAGTATATGATTTTGAAAAGGGGCTTTAAAACAATAGTTTTCAAAAGCATTTTGTCCTGCTACTTACAACAGCCTTCTTGCTAAAAACACCTTTAAAAGTGGCTTTTGGAGCAACTAATGACAGTGAAGGGATGCTACCCAGTGCTCTCATTAGCAGTATGTTTCTCCCAAGGCACGGTCAGCCAAGGGTGCCAAAACCCAACCCACACTGCGGGTGGCATCAGGTGGTAGGGCTCCCTGTCAGTGCCATGCACAGGATAGCTGTCCCTCTCTAGGGACCCACAGTGTTGCTATAAGGTCAGTTAAGAGGCTCTCTACAACATTTTCTTCCATGAAAAGGAAGAAACATTTTCCTTTGAAGGGAATATACCTCGGTGTTCGCTACATCCATAGCCAGTCTCTCCTTGCCTTGAATTTAGTCCTATTTTCTGTACATCACAATTTCTAATAAAGAATAAAGTATTTCAGAATAACCCACAATCTCTCAGGCCTAAGACCTGGCACTACAAAGATATTTTTTAATTGATTTGAAAAAGAAAATCATCAACAAAGAGGTATTTATCTGCTTTTATTCCATTTTCATCAACAATTTCTTTTATTTTCTGACTTTTCTCTCATCCTCCACCTGTATTTCACACTTGCCTCACTACTTTCTTAAGTTTTGGGTTTTGAATTCAAAGGATGTCAGGAAGAATTTCTGGGCTGTCATGGAACCTGGATTTCTCCTTGGTTGCTTTAGGACCGTGCAAACACTACCGTAGAATAAAACTTGCAGCCACACATTTACCTGTTCTTGTCACATCAAGGGTTACTTACTGCTCTAGCAAGATTTAACACCCTATTTTTACAGCAGCAGAGTGAAACACTTGCTGGAGGCAGAGCCTGGTTTATAGAAGAGAGGAGGTCTCTACCTCACCACCCAGCTACACTGGCATGTGAGTTCTCCCTGGAAGCTCATACCACAGCAGCAGGCAAGTCTAAAGTCCAATATCTCACCTCTCCAGCCTGTATGTCAACAAGGCATAAAAGATATCATTTAAACTGGAGCCACACCATCAGACAGTAAACAGTAGCCGTAGCAAGTCTAAAGCTCCGAACAGTTCTCAGAAAATCTGTTATCAATTCAAAAGAAAAATTTCAGCATTTAAAAAATGTACTGACAGTCCACTTGACCTTAAACTGTGGAATTCAAAGACAACTTAAACAGCTGAATTTTGCAAATAACACATTACGTACCTGTCTAAAACTAGGTATCTCAAGAACATGAGCAGGAAATATTTCTGCAATGACTATGTTTCTATTTTAGCAAAGCACACAACATGCTTTACTAGTCAACTAAACTGACAAGGGACTAACACTTAATTTTAAATATTATGCACTTACATGCTTTGAACCCAATGCAGCTAGAGATGGGCAACAGACAGCAGAAGGATAAACATTTATCAATCATCTTGTTGTTTGTGATTACTCATTAAATCCCACAAATATAGAACTTAATTAGAAGAGTGACAGTAGGTTTCCATGCCATTCCCCAACAAAAGATGGTAACTCGTAAAAGCGTCATTGCTGCTGATCTAGAATAAAATCTCTTGAATATACTGGTATAAAGGTGTGAAAGTTCAGGACTTTCTAAAGGACTGCAGGAGAATAGGAGATAAATTAGAATGAGTAAGGAAAGCACTAAAAAAGAAAGAAAAATGTGAAAACAGATGAGAAAAGAAAAGGAGAAAAAAAGCAAAAAGGAATCAGAAGACAAAGAAAAGAAACAGGAGAAAGAAAGCAAAGAACACAAATAGGATTGAAAAAAGATGAAATTACGTGATCCATCCCCATGCCCATAGTGGGGTCATGCCCACACACGTCATCTGGTCTTTGCCAAGATCTCTCATAATTTTCATTATCATCTTTTCTGCTTCTTGTTGAAGCCTATACACAATGGATAAAGCACACTGACTTCCTTTTACAGTCAGTGGAGCATAAGCATTTCTAGGATACAATTCATCTTCCCCTTAGGTAGATGTCTTAGAGGGGTGACATTTAAAAGGGCTTGTTCCCTCAGCTATTTACTAGAGAAGGCTGGGTAACCAGGTCAAATAAACCTATTGCAATGCCTGAAATGAGACAATTCCCATCTTGGTTTGTCTGAAACAAGTTATTGGCAGTGAATGGGCAAATATGAGTTGCATATGGTTTGTATTAAATACAAGGTGGCAGAAACTGAGGGCTCAGGTTCAAGTTAGTGCATTGACGAGGAGAGGTCCTACTGTCTCTGCTGTCCCTGCTAGAAATGCACTCATTTATTGTGATAATTTTTCTACATTCCCTCCACAACATAGTGTTTTCTAAATACGCCCTTATGTCTTAAGATAGAGAACATTTGAAAGACTGACTTTAATTTCCATACTGTTCCACTGTTTCCACTGTTCTAGAAACAATGGTCTAAGAACAGAAATCTGACAACTGTATCACCACCTGCTTTCAAACTATTTTGAGAAGATGAAGTTGAGTTTCTCCATAAATTCCAAGTTAATGGAAGAGCTATAGTCAAACTATATTTGTGTGAGTTAGCAACCCTTAAATTAAATTCTAAAGTGAGCAATCTGAGATGAAAATCAAGGCCAGCAATACACAGTCAACACACCCCATCTGTCTCATCTATCTGTACTTATACCTCTGCAATCATCCAGCCCAGAACTATTTGAAAATGAAGGCCTAAGGACATTGACCTTGGCAAGCAAGGCAAAAGGATTTAGCATGAACTCTTTACCCTCATTTCCGTATAGGTTTAGAGTCTAAATCTTTTTTAAGCTACTCCAGCATGGCAATGATGACTATACATGTTTTAGAAAGGTGTAAAATGATGTTGTGTAGAAATAGCATTTTCAGTATGCTGCTCTTCTGTACAAAAAGGCACTATTTTTAACTTGTATTAAATATTGCTCTCCAAAAAGCTTCAGATAGGCTTTTCTGCATCCCACAGAAAACTAAAGCTGCATTTTTAAAATGCTTCTTTAATATACAAAAACATGAATAGCTCCTATAAACATGAAAACAATTACCCTCAATTAGATGAAGAAATGCCTGATGGTTAATTTGGATATTGCATTTTACTGCCAGAGTACTGGCAACTTTCCTGGATGGTTGGTTTTTTTCTTCAAATCTAATTTGTCTGAAGCATTCTCCAATGGATATGTTTCTTATATTACAAACATGAGGTAAAATTCAGAAACGGAAGGCTGCAGACATGCCTTTGTCTTTTCTCATTAGCAGGTAAGATTTCTGCAGGGACATGGGGCCACTCGATGTTTCAGGAATACGAGGAGGAGGCTTCTGCATAGAAGGGGTCCTTGGAGCAGCTGTTTCTAGATACAGCATGTTTCCCCTGGGTCTAACAAAGTCACAAAGGAAAACCTATCGGTGCGAGCTGGTCTGCGACTCCAGACTCACCCTGCCCACAGAAAGGCTGTATGCTGCACAGAGGCTGATGGTAGGACCACTCCTCATGGCTCAGTCATGGTGAGAAGGACCAAAAGATCTCTCTGCAAGAGAGGTCTCTTGCTAAAGACAAAATTGAGCCCAACTTCAGTTCCGAGCCTGGTTAGTTTCCTACATCACACCACTTCCAAGAGCTACATACATTTCTAAATTTTAAAAGATGTGAAACAAAAAAGGTAATTTTAAACATTCACATCCCTGAAGGAATTCTCTTCTGTTTCAGTGTTCAATATTTCTCAAATACTCGCAAGAGCAGCCACAAGAAAGAGAGAAATAATGAAGTTGTTCCCTAAAAAACTCTGGTTTTATTTAAACATGAATACAAGGAGATCTTCCAAACAGCATTTAACCATTGCACTCTTTAATTAAATCTCAACTCTGACAGTTTGCAGATGCATTTTTATTTAATGTGACTCTTACATGAATTCAAACTCGGAGTGGGGGGGATATCAAAGCAAGTTATGTGAAGTAATTATACAATCTGTTTCTCCAGAGAAATGTCTGGGCTAGACAGCTGGCCCTGAAACAGCAGATTAAATTTAGAACTGAAGGGCCATGCAGTGAAGGTGAACTCTCAGCTTTTAGCTCTCTGCCGACTGAGATCTGTACATGTTGTTAAAATAATATGCTCTGTCCCTGAAGCAAAGTTCACTGCTATTCAAAAGAAGGATATTGAAAAGTGACTTTTGCCCCTGGAAAGCCTCTATTTCTAATCCATGAGCTGCATATTGATGCCACAGGATGATCTAGAGATCTCTCTCTCAAGGTCATTCCCCTGTCCTCAGCATGGGACTTCAAGTATTTTTTTTCTCGGTTTGCCTTAGCTGTACTACACCCATGACACACTAATTCCAGAAATGAGCCAAGACTTATAGAAAGAAATCAAGTCTCAAACTTTGACTCATTTTAATTTCAAATTCAAGTAATCAATTAGATCACCTTGGGCAGCATTTCAACTCCTCCATGACTCCTCAAAGACAAAGCACATGCATAAACTTCACAATTTAAGATCTTTCTTACATGTAACACAGCTGCATCCTGAAATCAAACGTAGTAAAATACACAATCACTGCTGTAGCAATCAGTCATCCAGACAAGACAGAAATAAAAACTGACCTTCATGAGATGCTGATTTATCCATTTTGTGAATGTCTTCTTTTGTACTTTGTCACGCTCATCTAGAGGTAAAAAGGAAAAAGAAATGTTTTAACAGCTCTACAAATGATGCAGAAGATTTTTTATTAAGACCGTTATAGAATTAATTTTCTAATAAATTTTAAAAATGGTATAGCCTGCCAAAGCTCCAAAATATCTAATCAAAATAATAGCACAGAAATTGGTTTTTTTCAGCACATCACAACATGATATGAAAAAGTTTCTTGAAGCTCCAGGTGCGTTCCTTCAGGGCAACAGGCCCTCAGGCATGACAGTAGCCTACTAATAAAAATCTAACTGCCTAGGAGAAGTCAACTGGCACTCAAAATATACTGAAAACATCATGGCGAATTTTTAAGAGCTATAAATGCTACTCATAGTCTATATAATGAAATTATTACTAATGTACTAGGCAATAGAAAATCTGTTACAACAGGAAAGCTAACTTTTTCAAACGTTATGCTTTTAAACTGGAATAGCACCCTCATTCAAACACACAAGGACTAGTTACAGCTTCAGTCAGGGAAGGGACTTTCTTTTAATCCTCTGTAAAATAAACCGGGATGTCTTCTAACCCAGATACGGGACCCAGCCACAGCCAGCAGTTTGCTGCCTGGCGTGGCAGTTTGCATCAATGACTGCCCACAAAACACTGTGGAGAAACAATAAAAGCAATAGACTGGGTAAGAAAGCATCCCACTTACGGGTGGAGCATGTATTCTACCGAGCCACACTGGAGAAAACCTAACCACCACTCCAGCACAAGAGTTACCTACAGCTACCTGTGCAGGGCCATGGCCTGTACCACTGCTACAGAGCCCAGTCACCATCCTGGAGCTCCCCAGGGCAGGAGTCACAGAGCTTTGGGACTGGGACCACCGGTGCAAGCCTAAAATAGCAAGAGCCCTTCCGCCCTGTACAACACAACTGCAGCTGTTTCATTGACTCAGGCTATTTGCAGTGTGGCTGAGAATGAGCAGTGATCTCAGGCAGCAAAACAAGATCCCTATGTACCTAATGCCATCACTAAAAAACTGAACCAGATCCTGTATTTTACATTAAAAAATACTGTTTTCAAATATAAAATATTAAAATAAATTCACGGAAGGATTTTGAAGTCTCTAGTGTGAGACTGAGGTCTTTCAAAACAGCATGACATTATACAGGAGTCCTTCCCGGGCCAAACTGAGCACCATATGCAGTTTCTAACAGTAGTGAGAAATTAGTATTGGGGAACAAAAGCAAAAACACAACAAGTAAAAGCCTGTGAAGCCTTTGCATAGTCCTCTTCTGTGACTCACAGGCTTCCTACATGCTCATTCATACCTTTGCATTTAATACTCATAGATACATTTTTTTCTGTTATTTTTTCCAATCCTTTTTACCACACCTATAACTTTTATAGCCACAGCTCACCGTGGCAATGAAATCTTCAGGCAGTATGTATAGTGTACTTGTATGTTCGGCTCTGTACAGAATAGTTGCTTTTTCCTAAATGCTTTTTCCGCACCACTCAAGATATTCTAAGCTTCTGGCATATGCTTTTTTCCTCACTTCACAGCTCTACAGTCTCATATTCTACTTAAAGACCCAAATAAAGAGGAGAAGGAGAAACTAAAGAGCAAAGCTGTACAACTGGAAAAAAAACATCCAGCAGATTAGAAAAATCTTTTGCTATATATACATTTCTCCACAGTCTTCATCTAGCAAGACAGCATTTCTGACATGTTATATATCCTTATAAGGTGGAAGCTCTGATTTAGTAAATGTAGAGAACAGAAAATCTCAGAAATAAAAGAATTCCAGAAACACTTTCACTTTTAACTATTCCATTATGAGCAACTGTTTTAAACAGAACACAAAGTTACTCAACTGCAAAATTTCACAATGTGTACAAAGTGTCTTTTTTCCTAAGGTAACCTCATGTAGTTTTGACGAAGTACACAGAAGTTTATATTTTAGGAAATGTTACTTTGATAACAGCTAAAAAAAATAAAAAAAGTTGAACAATTCACTTTCTTGTATCTTGTTAGAATACGAAGTCACTATTCATTTCAACTCTATTTTCAACTAAAATGCTAACATATGTAAAGGAATTGATGCTTACTACCCTTATTCCTTTATAAATATATATATACACTACACAAACACTCAGAGAAAAAATCTGTAACTGACAGACCCAAATCATAAGGAGGAGGAAAGCTGACACCTGACATGTTGTGAAAACACCAGGATTAAAGGGGGGAAAAAAGTCACCAAAACACCACAACTGTGATTTTAAATCAAAAACTCAAATGCTCCCAGAGAAGCAAATGCACACCAGGAGAAAAAACACAGCGCCACAGTGTTCAGTGTGCTCGAGCTCAGAGCAGAACACACCAAATCAAACTCCCCTGATGAAGCAGAAAACAGGCAAATGACCACATAAACACCAGCTAAGGAAGGAAACACACAGAAAGCCCCTCGAGAGAAGCTGTCCCCCAGAGAGCTCTGCCCTGTCCCACAGGCAGCCCTGCCAGCCCAGCTCCGGGCTGCCTTACTGACCCATGCAGCACATGATTCCCACCAGCTCTGCATGCTGCTCCTTTTCATCTTCTGCACACTGTCTCATTCTGCCCTTCAAAACTTCAGAGCTCCTTTTCTTTTCAGGGAAAGGAGTGCCAAGGAGTGACCAGGGCTTCTCTTGGCTGACACAGAGAAGCAACACCCCTTTTTTAAAAAAACAGGAGCAAACAGTCCATGTGCTGGCAGAGCAAGCAAAACTGCGAGCCCTTTGGCGTTAACTCACAACAAGAAATAAATTGGGATCAGTGTTTGAAGGGGTTTTTTGAACTTCCAGGTGCACTAGTAGACATCTGAGTACAAACGTTGACCTTTCCAAACCAGGAAGTCTGGTTTTTTCCTCTATCAGCAGCAAGCAGCATGGAAAGAAGAATCACCCTGAACCCAGCAGCCAGAGTACTCATTAAGCCAAGGTAATTTAAGAATGCAGGTGAAGCAGGAGTTGCAGAAAGAAAGCACATATTCCTAGATAATCTGATCTGTCTATCATCACAATAAACCCTCGGTGATTAATTAATCAACTTAAGCTTGTCCACTTTTACCTGCAGACATTATTCTGATATATCAGACAAACTCGAAGTCTCTTATGCTTTATGCGCCTGGAAAGAACCTCAATAAAATGTCTCCAGTCTTTACAGACTGACAATCTACTTTATGAACCTACACTCTAACACAGAGGCATCTAAAGAGGTCTCAGGTAAGAATATTTGGACTTTAAAAACAGCTGCTGCAACTAAGGTCTCCTTCTGCATGTTTTTGTCACTTCTCAATTCCAAACACAAATTCAGGAGTTGGATCCTTCTAACATCAATGCTCCTTTCCATAAACCCCTAAAAATTCCAGGGTTCACAGTGTCTGGAAATCAGGACAGTTCCTCTGGAAGTCAAGTTCGCTAACAGGATTACACCAAAGGCGACACGTGGCATTGATGCCTTTTCAGTGCTCTCCTGGGGAGAATCACAGACCTGTTTAGGTTGGAGAAGACCTTCAGCATCATAGAGTGCAACAGTTAACAAACAACTGCCAAGTCTACCACTAAACCATGTCCCTAAATGCCACATCTGTACGTCTTTTAAATATCTCCAGGGATGGTGATTCAATTACTTTCCTGGGCAGCCTGGTCCAAAGTTTGACAACCTTTCTATGAAGAAATTCCTTCTAATGTCCAACCTGAACCTCCCCTGGTACAACTTGAGGCCATTTCCTCTTGTCCTGTCACTTGCTGCTTGGGAGACAGGACCAATCCCACCTCAATACAAAATCCTTTCAGGCAGTTTTAGAAAGCAATAAGATCCCCTCTGAGCCTTTTTTTCTCCAGGCTAAACAACCCCAACTCCCTCAGCTCCTCCTCACAGGACTTGTGTGAGACCCTTCCCCAGCTCCATTGTCCTTCTTTGGACACACTGCAGCCTCTCAATGCCTTTCTTGTAGTGAGGGGTCCAGAAGTGGATGCAGCACTCAAGGTATGGTCTCACCAGTGCTGAGTACAGAGGGACAATCACTCCCCTGCTCCTGCTGGCCACACTATTGCTGATACAAGCAAAGATGCCACTGGCCTTCCTGGTCACCTGGGCAGACACTGGCTCATGATCACCTGGATATCAACCAGCCCCAGGTCCTCTTCCATTAGGCAGCTTTCCAGCCACTCTGCCCCCAGCCTGTAGTGCTGCACGGAGCTGTTGGGACTCACATGCAGAAGTCACTGCGTGCTCCTCTCTACCTGAAGACAAACCCAAAATCTTCTCTGAGCAACCACACCAGATGCCACCAGCTTGAATGAGCAGAACAACATGCTTGTCTCCACACTAACGTAAGGAAATGCAAAATGAGTGCAGGAATACAAAACTCCTTATTCTCCTGATGAGCTGCCAATTTCTACGCCACTTTTTTCATTCTAATGGTGACAATATCAAGTCTGGAGTTCCTACACCTAGGGACAGACTTAGAAGAAGAAAACTCCTTTTCTTAGGCAGCTTTTGGCATTGCTAAGTTATGTTTGCTTCTCTGCTGATCCTTGTTTGCATATGTGAATGGCCAGATACTCAACAGGTTTTTCTACATTTGCCCAGGTATTTACAGAAGCCCTGATAGGTGGTTTTCCTATATTTTTATAAGAAAAATCATGTAATACTCATATAACTCACTCATATTTATAGTCATATACAAATGCACTAGTTTTTCTACATATATTGTTGCTATTTATAATACATATTGTATTGTTTAGTACTTTTTTAGGAAACTAATGTCTATAGCGTAGAAGAAATGCTACTCATTTAAGGAACAGTTATTCAATAAGGTATTTCATGTTGCTGCTGAATATGGAGCAGCAATTCTTTCATTGTTTTTCAAGCTCTGAACACAAAATTCATTTCATGATAGGTTTTCTTCTGGTATTGCTAACATTTCTTCTGTAAGCTAGACCCTGGTGTCTCCAACATCACACTCAGAAAATAGAGCATAATTAATGTATGGTCTCTTGGGAAAACATTTGCTTTAGGACATTACCCAGAATCACAAAATATGTAAGAAATAGGGAACAAATCCAATTCTCCAGTCTGTGCTAGAATGCCTTATCTTGGAGGCTCCTGCTCTTCCAAACTTGATCTTAACTTCTCACAGGCCTTCCATGTCTATACCAAATATTCATTCTTGTTCATGAATTAGGAACTGGGGGACATTCAACAAACCCATCACCATCTCAAAAAGTCCCCAGGAAGGTAAAAATTCAGTTCAAACAAGGCTAGTTTGGAAAGTTAAAACTACAGGTCTCTCCATAGATAAGGGTTAAATAACCTTACTAACAGGCAATCATTTTTCATGTCATTAGTGAGCATTCTTGATTATAGCTGTACCTAGATCAATTTAGGAGCAAATAAAATAAAACTCCCATTATGAAAGTATACGAGTACAGACCAGTGCTGTGAACTGTGTGCTGTTGTGTCAAACTTCCATTATGACACACAGCATGTAAAATCTTACATACTTTAGCAATGCCCTCCCCATAATAAAATATATATATATATATCCTTCCTACTGTAAGAATATCAAGCTATGGTAAGGTCCTGTAGAAATGCTAAAAAATTCTGAAAACATTTCCTACATTTAGCAGGGGCTAGGTGTTTCGTTATATTCAACCCCACACTACTGAGTCAAGATAAACAAGTCTACAAGGGTGATAGTTCCAGGACCAAATCCAAACCTCTGAAATACTTAAACACTTAAAGCAACAGAGAACTAGAATTGCAATGTACAGTTAGTATTTGTCATGAAAAATTAAGTTGTTGGCTAAAGGATCTCTAAGTTCTTGTTATTTCCACCTTCAAGAGTCTTGGGTAAATATGACAGTTTTCTCACAGGAAGCTCACGTGAGAATCCAGCTTCTTCTCAGGCATTTTTTTCCTTTAACAGAGAATATTTTGCTACAGATAGTGCTTTATGTTTTATATTTCAAAAGAATACTTCATGCATTTTAATGTATAATGGGGCTATTTTAAAATCAGCTGTTGAGTAGGAGACATCTGTCAAGCTTAAAAGCACCATTTTATATTTTACCCCCTCTGTATTTTTTTTTAATTTGATCAGCTTCCTCTTGGATTTATGAAATCAGAACTCATAATATTTCATTTATGTCCCTGTTGGTATTCATGTATCAGGACAGCTTAGGGAATAATGTTAACAGTTTTTAGGAATTTGTCTCGGAGTCAACATCACATTACTTTTTTGTTTTTAGAAGGACTGAATGGAGGCCTTGTCAGACAAATACAAAATAAGTGGATAAATAGAGATAGATTGGTAAGGTACACAGTTTAAATATAGAAGAAGAAAGTATGGATGTGGAGCAAGGGAGAGGTATGGTCCACATGTGAGAAGGAAGAATTCAAACTATATGTATATGTATATATATACATATATTTAATGAGTCTAGATAGTGAAATCTGGATAAGAGATTTCAGATAAAACATAATGATGGGGTTTCATCCTCTTGAAAGAACTGTCAAAAAAAAAATCCCAAGAGGCAAAAGGACAGACAAGCAGTACACAAAGGATCCTTACACATGGGATATATCCTACTATTTAAGAAATGCAAGCAAAAATTAATTATGTTAGGCATTAATAAATAAGGCACAAACTCTTGAAACATATTGTTTAATTGAGGCTCACTTAAAAATAACGAAAACCTAAACCCCACTTTAAAAGTCTTATTCATTCACGTGAAATTATTTCATTTCTTTTTCCCACTTCCTGCTTATTCCATCACTTCCACATTCATGAGAAGCTTTAACTCCAGCTCATCTGGCCAAGGGATGGGAAGTTTCAACTATCACTTATGCAGTCCACACATACACAGAGAGGCATGAAAGATACTGCCACTGCACATATACACATGCAGCTTTTCAGAGAAAAAGATGAGGCACAAGGAGCTACTTTTTCACTATGCTTCTCCCACATATCCGAAATCTGAAACTGGTGCAGAGCCACAAGGGAAAGTTAGGTTATGCAAGCAAAGTTTCCACCAGCAACCAGAATAACCTAAGGGAAAGTGCTCACATCCAAAACATTTTTTATTTATGTTTAAACCCTTGAAGAAAAGCTTGCATTATATGCCACTGTTTCCATCAATGCCAGCAATATTTTTAACCACACACCACTCAAGGATGGGAGAAGTCCCACTGGATCCTTCTCCTTACCAAGGCGTTCACTACCAGCTGTCATCAGAGGGGGACACTGCTGAGGTGAAACTGGGCTTTCTCAATGTTTCCCACAGTCAACTGCTACCCTCACAAACAGAAATTTGGCAACTGGCATCATCTACCCTGTGTTTTTCCAGAAAATGTATCCCACTCAACTACTGCCCTCTGATGAGGTCTGCATTGATTTGGCAAGGTTCTTTCAACAGTGGCTGCTCTTCTGCATTGTCCTGACAGGCAAATCATCAACTCCCATAAAGCTTCATTTTATATGTCGTGTCATGCATCAGATATGCACATAGTTAAGGAAGAATTTCAAATTTACACCTATCCTAAGCTTTACATGACTAACTTAAATAGCAACGAAATACAAACTTCATTTTGGTCTTCTAATTGTCTGGTTGCTTCAGTTACTCTCTGGAGAATTTAAGTCTCCTCCAGTTTCATTTCCTCTGAAAACCAAACATATCTCTTACACACTGGGATGAAAGGTCACATATACAGCTGGTCTGATCACAAAGATGAATCAGAATACAAAGTTTTGCCCATTTATTCTAAAATCTGATTCTCCTTCATGCTCTTTTTTTATTAAATTGTGAACTATATACACTAAGAGCTGAGAATGAACTAGAAATTATACAGTTTTCCTGGAATTTCAGTCAAATAAAACCAAACTCAGATCTCATTGTGAAGTTAACAGCTAAATTTCACTAAGTAGAGCCCCCACTAGCTTCTATGTCATTAAGGTTCAGCCTTCATGAAATAAAAAGTAATGTTTAGAATCTGACATATTTTTCAAACAGAATATTTTTATTTCTCTTTTACAAAATAGTATTGGAAATTTTACTTGCCACATCATTTCTGTGAATATGCATTCAGCTATAAAAATGCAAATGTTTTCAGAAAAAATGTTTTTTAAAGAAATGAGCAATGTAATTTGTAGTCTGAATGTGGTAATAAATGCATCAAAGACTGGCAAGTCTTATAAAAGTTGGAGGAAAACACATAATAAAAATTATAAGGACTGGATATAAACTGGGAAAGTTCAGCATTTTTTTGGTATTACATTCAGTCATCACTTAAGTGGGCTTCCCAATGAAGTTGTCTTGAATGCGACAGCTGCAAACAGAATCCAAAGATACTGTCTTTCCATCTGTGCTTTACTTGCTGCATGTTTGTTCACCCAACTGCAGTGACCCATTTCAGCAGCTTCCCAGCCTTGCAAGCAAAGGAATGAAACAAAAGTGCAGATTAATTCATGGAGAGAAGACTTAAAATATTACAGAAGTTTAAATTTTGTGATCTGGAATGACACTTATCTTTGAAACACTGCAATTCTTCACAATTAGGTATCAGGATAATCTGTTTGATTAATACGTCCATCTATTAAAATCAGAAATTAATTGCTTTGATATATTATACTTGCAATGAAATCAAAAGACCTAGGAAATAAAAAGAGTCCTTAGTCACACGTAAACTGTTCTATTTGCTCTTGTACAAGGCTTTGCAAAATAAAGTGCTCTGTCTGAAAGACATGTTGCTACCTTGCTGTAAAATCAAATCCAACATTTAGACTCTCATGCCCACAACAATCTGGTAAATTATTAGATGGGCTTATCAGGTTCTTATATACAGACTTAACAATAAAATCATACCATTAGCTGCAGCAACATCCCCTCCAGGTGCACACACATCCCTTCATGGTTTTTTCTTACACAAAAGACATAATTCTATAAACAAACAAATAAGCACAGTTCCCTGAGTCTATGTGAGCTACAGATCTAGCAGCAAGAACTCCAACAGTCAGCCAGGAGGAGAAGGCTTCTCTGGAGTCCAGGGAGCTCAGCTGCCCACATGGCTTGGGTACGCTTGCCTCCTGGACACATGGAAGACCTCGGACTCCTGCTGACAGACTCCAGACATCCTTAACAACCTATTTTGAGTAACCGTAGTAAACCAGTTGTACCTGGGACCATGAATTCACACTCCAGGCCACGGACATATATTTCAGCTTATGAACAACTGCTGTGGCTAAACCCTCTAAACCCTTCCCAGTTTCCAAAGTAGTTGCTTCCCAAGTACATCAGATCATGCATGACAGCATGAATCAGATGGGTTTGATTAATATCAACATTCATAATCCACACTGACATAATTGATATCAAGAGATATCTGCTGAAACAAAAAGTCTGAGGGCATAATACAGAATAGTGTCTTGTTTGCTAAAAACAAAATAAGACTTTTTGATATTTTTGGAGGTCAGAATTTAATCCTAAGTGCAGATGAACGAGCCATCGTCGAACTTGCATTGATTCTGACAGAGCTATGACCACCTCCAAAATCAAAATCAAGACCATGTGCAGACAAAAATCGCACAAAAAAAATCTAAACTGTAAGAATGATTGGCTTGCCATTTAAGCTTGTGATATTCTGTAACACACCACACCTCAACTCTACAAATGCACACGAACATGAATACACCTATTCATGTTCAAATAAACACTTTCGGTCCTGAAAACACTCAGGAATTTGCTAATTGCACACCCATCTGGCTCAATAGGAAACTGCACTCACATTTTCACTTGAACCATTTTCTGCCACTACTTTGCATCTATGCCTGAAGAGGATGAAGAACTCAGCTGTCCTACACCTGAAACACTGTATTAAAACTGCAGGCCTGCCTGGCTTTACCACCCCATGCAGAAGATAATATGTAAAACCTAAACTACTGGAACAAGAGCTATACTTCTGGTATGATTTGCAGGAATGTAAATTAAGAATTTCCACAACTGTATGGAAGAAGTATTGCTATGCATCAGTGTGTGCACATACATCAAAACCAAGAAGAGCCCCAAGGGATGACTTCAAAATTCATACAATCTCAGTCAGGCCTTTGGCATGGTTAAGTAGCAACTTCAAAACTAATCAGAAGAGAGACATGAAATTAAGTTCAAAAAGCATTTCCTCTAGTGTCTTCCAGTCCCAGTAATGAGTGTTCCAAAAGATTTAGAATCATAAATGAAACAAGGGTCCCAGCTCCTCCAAGTTGATAGCTGAAGAATTAAACAAGAAATCAGCAAGAGATACAAGCAGACCACAGGAGATATACCAGGAGATAATGAATCAATAGCGGTTACCTATAAGCATGCTCCAATTACGAACGAAAAAAGAGGTCAATAGAGCATTCAGCTTTCTTATTTAAGCATTTAAAAAACATTACTAACCAATTCAGATTAACTGAAGTCACACAAGAAAACATTCTTGTCCTCTGGAGTGCTGCAGAGCTCCATGTCTAGTTCTTTTGTGCCCAGAGTGTCACTCCTGGGTAAGTACTGCATTAGCACAATATCCTGTGAACAAAACTCCCAAAGTTCAGTGACCTTCTATGGTGTTTCCTTTTGTGCAGACCTCTCCCTCCAGCCCTATAGCAGGACACATGTTTAACTATTACAAAGAATCCAACAAAGTAGAACTGCACAGATGGCAGCTAGTAGTACTGGAAAACTATCACGAAAGTAATTGGTTTCCAATTCGATTCAATTTTCAGTATTATTTGACTTCTTCCTTTCAAATGAGAGAGAAGGCCCATGTGAAAATGTCACATGCACCTACCAAGACACATACAAGCCTTTATGTAGTCCAACAAAAATCTCAGTAGACAATACCTTGTACTGCAAAGTCTATTGTAGCACCCCTTGACTTGTGGCTGTATCACCCCATGTTAAAATACCTCTCTGACCAGAGTTTAAGTTAATTAAAAAAAAAAAAAAAAAAGGTTGTGTGTTTGATGTAAGGACTTTAACATCACAACTGCCTGCCTCAAACACTGCTTAGGCCACACAAGGACTTTGCCATGAGATAGGCACAGAATGGAGTGACAGCCCTACACCTGGTGGAAGGAAATAGGGCTAGTACCTGGGTAATGCAACCAGACAAAAACTCCCACTGTGGCAAACTGTGTGAAGAAGCAACTGCTCATATGCCTATCACCAGTCAAGATCATCCCAAATGACAGGACAGATGGCAGCTGCGACCACCAACCACCACTGAAATCCCCCCACAATATGCCTCTGTGCATACCTGAAACTTGGACTGTAAGTTAAGCCATCATGACAGGAACTTGCGATCAGAAGAGTGCTATTATTGTCCAAGTGTTATCTCAGGCCTAGGGGGAGGTAAACAAAACTGAGGCAGAAGAATGTATCACTGATAATGGCAGAATTTATGGGCCACAAGGAAAGCCAACTCAGCAACAGTGCTGAAGTCAGCTCAGATGGGATGAAAGGTCATCCCTGCAGTGGGAAATCACATCCACCAACTCACAATCCACCAACTCAAAAGAAGAGAAAGACTGAGCAAGAGACTAATTAACATTAGCCAATAGAATAAGAGAAATGTGTAGCCAATGAGCATTAATTCCTTTGTTTGCTAAAATGTATAAACAATGAAAAGTTTTGAACAACCTTGGAACCCCCACGAGCAGGAAGCCCAGGGTAAAGAATGACCAATGGATGGCACTGGATCGATGGGTGGTAACTATCTTCTGCTTAATCTGTCTTGCTGTCATTCTCTCTCTCTCCATCCCCCCCTTTTCTATTTCTATCCCTCTACCTCACATTTACTGTTAAATAAAATCAATATTATTTACTTCAGCATGTAGTCTCGTTTGCACTTTAATTTGGGCACAGGCAGCTCTCACTTATCAGATCATAATATTTGGTGGCTGTTTATTTTGGTTGTTTTGGGGTTCATAAGTGATCAATGAAGTTCTGACACAAATTAAAAATGGG
This sequence comes from Platysteira castanea, assembly GCA_013397175.1. Taxonomy (NCBI): domain Eukaryota; kingdom Metazoa; phylum Chordata; class Aves; order Passeriformes; genus Platysteira; species Platysteira castanea. Next base: position 180,553 of record VYXC01012078.1, on the reverse strand, counting down.
TTTCTACACCACCACACGACAGCTCATATATTTTGAAATGGTGATCCAAGTTTTAACAGAAATCCCACACTGGAAAGACATGCCTAACCAAATAACAAAGGCTTATGAGACTAAAGCCTATTTCATCAGTCCAGTGCAAACTCAGGTCACAGCAGTAAAGCATCACTGCACTAAGAAAACTGCAGGCATTTTCCCCCAAATCCCCAGAAGCTAGTGGAGATCTACGCTGATTTAGGGTATTTCTGTCCTTTGATCAAGTCCTTCTGCTTTGCTTTTTATACTCTCCCTTGGAGAAAAAGCAGTGGGATATGTTCTAAGAAATCCATGTAAAGGTCCTGAGAGAAGAAAAGAAGACGCAGAATAGGAATAGCATTCCCTTTGCAAACTGTTCAGCCAGCCTTTCAAGCCCTGTGCTTACATGTACTAACTCCAGACTGCTGCAGAGCAGAAGAACTGGAGTGAGCAGCAACATTTCCACATGACACACATGGCCACTGAACAGCATGGTCCACAGGGCCATTTTCCTCAGTATCAGCTAAGACTATGAAACTTCAGTGTAGCATACAAAGTACATGAATATACTCACTAACAGACTCAAGAGAGCCTGAAAAGAGGGGATACGAGCTGAGATCTGTGCTGCTAGGTTTGGCTAAATCAGTAGGTCTCTTTCTTCGTCCTCTGATCTTCCAACTCTTTGATACACATATTAAAGGAGAGTAATTAGGTTTGCATGTGATCTCAAAATAATGGGAACAAGAATCAAAATCATCAAGCATTAAAAAAAACCCTCACCAGCTGATGTTTACCCCACGGATGTATATGATACTGCTCCTCATTCATCTCTACCAGCACACCCATTGTTCTCCCTTCAGTTTCATGAACAATGAAAGATTCTCTTCCACAACAAAGAAATGTAAAAATAACTACTAGGATGTTTTCTGTGTTGTAGGAAGACAAAGAACACACACAGTTTGAAACCACTATCAGATTTCCAGAAATGTATCGCCAACTCACATAAAAAACCCAGTAATATATTAAAATAAAAAGTATCCCAGCCAATTTGATATAAAGACTTGACCCAAAGAACACATTTTATTTTTAACACAAGTGTACAATAATTTGAAAATTTCATTGACTGCTTTTCTTGTTTACCACACAAACCAAAAGTAAACACTTCCACTGAGTTGAACTGGTTTGAGAATATTGTTTCACTGGAAATACCTACAGTCTTAATCCATTTCATGAAGACTTATCAGCAAAGCATTTTTTCCATGCGTGTAAAGAGAAGCCAGTTGACTGAACTCTCACGCTGAGATGAGCAAAATGATCTTTAGTAGAAAAATGAGAAAATTACTAAAGACTGACATGTGACTGCTTTTCACATACAGGGTTGTTGTACTGAATGTGGAGTTGCTGTAAGCATATACAGCTGTACAACCATCTGGAAAAGCAATGGAAAGCAACTGGAAACAGCATACTAGGGAGGGAAGTCTACCTGGGTAGACAGGTGGCCCTGATCATCAAATTATCTTTCCCATCTTAAATTCTTATTCTAGATTTCAGATAGCATGCGAATTTGCTGAGCATTTATCCAATTTCTGCATCTCCCCATTTAATTCAGACTTACCATACATAGTCACAGTCTGTATCAAAATGTATTTCTGCCATTAACTTTACAGAGAGCTGTGAAAGTTCTATATGATCACCAATTTTCTGTTCTTAATGAAACAAACAACCCATCTATGCCAGTAAAAGAGGCAAACCATATAATTTCTGTGTGGCTATGTTGGTATGATTAAGTTAACCCAAGAGCTGTGAACTCAGGATAGAAAAAGGAATAATTGTACTAATTAATTAGATACAAATTATCCTGAAATAATTATCACTCTGAAAGTGAATTTCCACACATAGACAGTTAATTAAAATGGCATATTTTATTCAATTAACCATTTCCTTCCCATACTCATGGCTGCATTGATTAAGAAAATACAGTACCATTTGAATCATCCATTATGATGATGCAAAAGTTATCAGTTCTGAGATAGTACAAAAGGTTATTGAACAAGGGGTCAGTGGGGCTTCAGGATGATATGAGGGCAGGTACCTGTTTCTTCATTAAATTTACTATAACCACCTAAATGCACCTTCCCACCTAACTGCACCACCACAGCCAGGGATTTTACTCTGCAGTGCAAGGCGCCAAGGCAGCACTCAAGGAGCTGGGACACCTCTGCTCTTCTGATCCCCTGGAGTTCAGGACACCTAAACTCCCTCATGGACCTCTGACAACTTGCTATGAATAGCAGCTCCATGCTGTCTAATAGGTAAGAGAAGTGTCACCACGGATGGAGATTTTAACGTTTCAAAGGAGATGAAAAGGTCAGTTCTGAGAATTCACTGCCATGCATAAACAGCAGCTGATAAAGAACAAACACAAGAGCTACGGGCAAAAGGAGTTTTGAAAATGGTACTGTCTGAAGAACAGGAAAATTTAAGGAATGAGAAATGATACAGCAGAGAGAGCTGTGAGTGGTACTGGAGATAAAGACAAGAAACTAGTACATTAAATAGTGGAAGAAGAGGATTCCAGGGTAGCAGTATACAAAGATAATGATTTCAGTAAAAATGAACGTTGAAATGGCTGGCTAAGCTTAGCATCTGGAGGGTACAAAGACGGATCCTGTGGCAGTCACAGTACAGGACTCAGACCTCTCTGGAGGAAAGCTTATGCTGCATGCACAGAAAGAAAGGCAAGTTTCCAGAACCACTCTGCAGTCTGAGAATAAGAGCTTGAGAGAAGAGTCACATGTTTCAGTCTTAGAGGGTGGTAAGTGCTCTCAACAGTGCACACATACATTAAA
>VYXC01012078.1:139691-177672 GCA_013397175.1 Platysteira castanea | reverse complement strand
AAAAAAAGGAAAGATGAATGAACATGCAGAAGTTTGTGGATCAGTACACAGGCAGCTCTGAATCATCTTCACTACAGCTGTCACTAGAATGAATCAAACTGCCAGAAATTCTGAATGGGAGGTAAGACCACCAAGGAGCCACCACAATCTCAAAGGAGTAAGGAAAATAAGGACAAGGAGGACTCCATTCAAGGAGAAGCCACTGGACCAACCAAAGAGAGCAACAAAAGCAAGGGAGGCAGGGGAGTGCAGTTAGTTGTTTCATCATAGTCACCAAAGTCAAACACGGTGAATAAGGATTGTGAAAAGCAAAGTTAATACAAAGCTCTGAACATGCCAAAATATTTCCCTGAAATAAACAAAATGTTACACGCAAAATCACAGCTAAACGATGGATTTTACACATCTGTTATTTAAATATAGTATTTGCAATATTTAATTATTTACAGAAAAAGCTAATGAGTAGGAATACAGTGCAATTGTTCTTACTTTCTTTCATTTAAGATGAAAGGATCACAAGATCTTAAAATTATAACCAAACTTGACATATCATGAAATATAACCTTAAGAAGTCTAATGTATGCCGAGACAGGCAACATAAGCCAATAGAAGAAGGATGATAGCAAAGGAGGCAGGCTGAGTGACATGCCACCTGCCTGTCTCAGGCAGAGGGATTGATTACCACTTCTGGGGTTGCCAGAACAAAATTTCACTCTCCATCCAAGTTAGGATATATTTTTAGTCTTTGAAAATATTACTGGGCTATAAATGGATGTTGTTCTAATAGTTTTTTATTATTATTGCAATATAGAATTAACAGTGCTTTTATGCACAGGGATTTGGCAGCCTAAAATCAGAAATCATATGCTAAGAGAGGATGATCATGAACCCCATGAGCCTTGGTTAGCTCCTCCTGACAGGAGTCAGCCAAGCACCAGGGCAGGGAGTGCTCCTGACACACAAAGTTGTGTCACAGAACTGAGGAAAGGAGACTGGGGGACAGTAATGACCATGGAGGGCAAAAGGGCCCCCCAGAAGAGCCCACAGCACCCATCACGCAAAAGGAAACTGAATCATGTGTTCAGCCACAGGGGAGATTTTGCCTTCTCACTTACACTGCTCTTATTCAAACAGGAAAGAAACACATCCCTGCAACAGATAGATGGACAAAGTTGCCCACTATGGTAGAGCCAGAACCACCCTCCTGAAACCAAGAGCAAACCTCCATGAAGTATAACAGCCCAAGGACTGGGTAAAGCAGGCCTGGGTTAGCTCTCTTCTCTTGTATGTCACCACAGTATTAAGGACAAAGTCTTGTCTTACATATACAATGACACACATCAGAAACACCCCAAACAGAGTTTGTCAGGCCAAAATAGTTGTTTTGCAGCTTGCAGGCAAGGCCATGGCCAGTCCAGCCAGAGGGAATATGGAAGGGTGTAAAGGAGGTCAGTTTATGATACCTGGCCACATAGGTCAACCACTGAGCAGTAAGCTCCCTATCTGAACTGCATTACCCACACTACCTTACTAAAAGCGAGGTCAAATGCCACTTAAAGAGTCTCTGTAAGTGTCCCAGTCCTTTAAAAGGAGGAGCTTTTCTTTCTCCAAAAGCTAAGAGTCCAAAGCTTGGCTTGTAAGCCTGAAATAGTTACTGCCTGAAGTAAAAGGATCAAATTAATTACTGTCTGAAATTACTGTAACGAAATAAGATACAAGTCTGCCTAGTCACAAGATGCTGACAAGATATGAAATACTTGATTTTACTGTAGGGTAGTAGCAGTGCAACTACAACTTGGAGTGAAGAGAAATTTATTTACAATTGCATAGGATTTTGTCAACAACCAGCTTGTTCTGCACATCAGGATTGTTTTACACTTGCTGCAGCAAATTCAACCTCACAAAAATTGTGCTCTTTCATGTAAGGTATAGCCACAAGAAAACAGTAGACCTAATTAAATGACCCCCTTAAAAACAGGCAATATTTTCTGCTAATAACAATGAAGAAGGTATGAATGAAACTTATCTCCAGGCAAAGATGCTCCATGAACCACAGAGAGACATGATCCAGCGAAGTCCCAACACAGAACTTCTGAAACTGTCCCCATAACAGAATGGGTCTATGTATTTATTATCTATATATTACTATGAGGAATATCAGTTTCTGTAGTCTCATGAAAAAAAATACTAGACCCAGAGTTGCGCAGACTGTAAACCTGAAACAAGGAGTAACTGGGGCAGACGCTGCAGCAGCAGTCCATGACTTAAAAACCAGTCAGTGGGACAAGATCTTTCAAGCCAAAATGCACGACACTTGTGCTAGAATGTATATTTTAAACACTGTATTTTTATGACTAGTGGAGATTACTGAGTATCAGCAATCAAAAGGTAAAGAATGCAAAAAGCTGTCTAACAGGCAGGCCTGGCACCACTGTCTTCGCAGAGGCAAACATTTTATAGACTAATAGCTTATGAGGTTGTACACCATCACAAAAATAGAAAAAAATGCAATATTTATTAGCATTACAAAGGTCAAAGCTGGATCAGAGTCCACTCTCACAGGCAGCTCAGTATTTCCTTGGACCAGCCACGCAGTACTGAGGATTGCCTCCAATATCTCTGAGGAATACAGGCATGAAATTGTCATGGAGGGAGAAAAAGCTTATTAAGAAAATGAGGATTTTGCAAAGCATTACTTAGAATGGTAGTCACGGCAGAAGTTCTGGCTTCTGTGAAAATACGATTATTTATGAGGGAAAAATTTTTTTAAGGTTGGTTCGGACAATGTTACTAGGGAGGTTAAAACAAAAAAAAGAACCCAACTGTGTATTTAATTCTTCCCTTTACATCTTCATTGGACTGGCTGAACCTAATCAGCAGGACTCTGGATGTGGTTACAACCATAATTATGTCCATGATTTTCAAGGACACTTTTTTTTTCCTTAAAAATCATACAGCCTACAGCAGAGACATTCCTAATTTTCAAGGACTCTACAGGCACTGTAGGTGTGATGGATTTTGTCTCCCCAAATGCCATCCAGAACAGCTGCACAAAGCCTACTGACCAATAAGGGGCAAGAATGTCACCCTACATTAACAGCTCCAGTTACAACACAGTAGCGATTGTTAAAATATTCACTTCTAGGTAGCTTGCTGTGTTACAGATATATAACCTAGGTTTCCAGATTGATTTATGGTAGACAAAAAAAAAAAAAAACCAACCCCGAACTGCAGGAAAAAGAATCAGAATCACTTAAGAAAAATTAAATTCATGCTTACAGTGTTAAAAATAACACAGATGAGTCATGGTTACCAACAACAAATGGAAGCTCATGCCCTGTTCAAAGTGGCTTGCTTACACATCTTCAGAAAGAACATAATAAATATACAAACACACCCACTTTCAAAATAAATCCCCTGAAAATAAAACAAAAATCTTAAATTTAAAACAGAAATAAAGTGATTATAAATGAAAAGCAACGATATGCCCATTCTCAGCACATCCATGGCTCTCAGCTCTAAATATTTAGGAAACTGACAGTACAATGGAGGAAAGGAGACATTAAATGTTCTCACAGTATTTTGTAAGTACACTGGAAAACCTTTAGCTTGCATTGAACACAACTAAACAAATAGGTGATTAAAACTGAGTGTTTTAATATGAAAGACAGTAACAATAAAAGCACCAAAGCTATTCATGTCACTTTCCTCTGGTTACTGAGCCCTCTGTTCATGCCTGTAAGCATTGCATAAGTAGGGTGCCAGTTTGCTCTGATGGTGAGCTTGGCTGCATCGGCCCCCACTGCTTCACTGGGCCCTGTGTCTGCAGTACAGCATGAACTGTATTTCACTTTTCTGTCTTCACACAGTTAAGTGAGGCAGTAGAAAGCTAGAAGACAAAAGACAAGAAAAAGATTACATATTTTATTGTATTTCCTTGTTAGTTTGTTGGTACTGTGGTAGTGACTGTCTTCCATTGTGCAAAGTACTCAAAAAATACATAGGAAAGGCACCTTTTCCAAACCTTTTTTTTTCCTCCATCTTTAGACCACATTTCTGCAAAAACGGTTTTAAACCAAAGTCCCCGCTTTGAATAGTTTAAAGGAAGTATGTGAAAACAAACTTACAGCTCCATCTTGTACTTCTTGTACCACCCAGTCCATCAGTAATGAATACAGAAAGCAAAGCAAGATGAAGCAACAGTGTCTGCCCAAGACATATTCATAAACTACAGATTTTATGTAATAAACATTAATATATAATTAGTATGTGTATATATAATAAAAATAAAACTCCAGGTTGTCATGGTTGTTATGCAACGGGCTTATAGAAGAGAAATGCAATTCCAGAATGCAATAGCAAAGCCCTTTTTTCTGAAGAACCTCTCCTTCCAATACTAATTTTAGCATAGGATTTTATCACTCTAGTAGCTATGCTGCAAGACCCATGAACAGAAAAAAAAATTCAACGGGTTTGGGAAGTTACTGAGACAAAAAGCTGCAGCTCAGCCATACATCCATCCTCATTCAAACAGAAGGTTCCTACAAGGTCCATGGTGCCTCAGAGTCATGTTCAATTCCTCTGAGCTAGCTCCTAGAACAGGCCTTGATTTCCATTCTGAGAGCCTTGCCATAACTCTTCAAAATTTGCAATTTCCAAAACTACTTATTTTTTTTAGTGATACGCCCTGTTCTCACAACTTCAGAATACACTGGAAAGAGGACACACCAGTCCCAGAAGCAGTCAAGAAATAAGGCAAATTTTTAAAATATTTTAAACTCACTCACCTCACCTGATGAACACCATCTATTATTCCAGTTTAAACTGACTGTACAGACAAACTAGATAACAGCAGATTAAGATCAATGAAAATAAATATTCTTCTGGAGCCAGCCCCTCCACCCAAGGAATCCTGGAAGTGTGTGCAGACAAACCCTTTATTTAAATCCTGCAGTTAAATTCTAACAAGTACTATTAACACTTACCTAGTTTGTTTTAAAGACACACTCAGACTTTAGGTCAGACCTAACTGTAAAGCTTTGCTGAGATTTTTAACATGGATTTGCAACTTTCATACTACCAATTCCTATACCAAGGCAGGGCTCTTTGATTTGTAATTATACAGTCTTTTAACTTAAAAATGAGGAGAAAATGTTAAACTAGTCCAGTAAGAGACTAGGGCCTGCTCTTTCTACGAAAGTCAAAATCTTTCTCCGAAGTCGGCTTTGTCCTTTCAGAACTCTTGAAATTGATAATATCAATTTTTTGCCTTTTTCAACAGTTTTTGTCCTGCAAATACACCTGTAAACAGAAGTTACAGTTCTCTTGCACTTTTCTAGCCATGAAAACAGCCTTCATTAAGGGAAGGCTTCTGCCATTGCTCCCTCTGGTTCTCATCATCAGAGAATTAATTAGCACTGTGCTGATACACAGTGTCTGCAGCACAGCTCATCCAGTAGCCTGTAAAGTCCCATCTCCAGCTCAAGGCAGAAGAGCAGAAAAGGTAACAGCACTACTTGGGCTCCAGGAGCGATGGGGTCAACAAACCAGGGAAGACAGAGTAAAAGGTTAAAGTTACTTTGTCTCACTGCAGCTGTAAGGCAGGTAGCACCTGGCAGAAGAAATGAAAACAAATGGAAACATGTTCTGGTTGAAGTAGTCCAAGAAGGAGAAATACTTCATCTTGGTGCGCGGAAGGGGCATGAGAGAGGACAGGGACTAACTGAACAATCAAATCCACCTTGAGCAAAATGAAGAGAAATTTAGGTGACTACTGCAGCATTACTGTGTATGTCTTTGGCTGCCCAACAATGCTTCAGCTGAACTGGTGCGCAAAGAAAAGAAATGAGGGAGAGGTTCTTTGCATTTGTTTTAACTTTCCTCCGGTCAGGGCACAGCTGGAGCCAGCAGCACCTGGGTGCAGGGAGCTGGAGACTGGCCCTGTTGTGAAAGTGTTGGGGCAGGACCTGCCATGGGGCCTGGACCGTGGGCACACGGGGGAGCCCCTGGAGGGATGGGCTGGGACACACAGGGCTGGGGGAGCCCCCGTAGAGATGGGCTGGGACACACAGAGCCAAGGGAGCCTCCGTAGGGATGGGCTGGGACACACAGGGCTGGGGTACCCTTGGAGCCCAGTCGTTTGTCAGGTCCTGATGGATGCACCCCAGTGAGCTGCAGGCCAAAGGCTGAACAGGTTGCATTTCATCTACACAGTCTTAGCATTTCATACAACCTCTTGTAAGACACATTTTAAAGCTACAACTGAAATATGTAATGGCATTCCACACGGTGTGTATACGAATTTGTGTATTAATGCAAGCTATTTATCTTCTGCAATGATTAGTCCCTGTGATAGTATCAACAGAGCTTACAGAAAAGAGACCATCTGATGTCAGAATATATAATAATTTTAGGTGACAGAATAAAAATTTTATGAAGTATCTACTTTTCTTTCCATTCAAGAAAGATGTCTTGGTCCAAAAACTGAATTTCCATAAGAGTGATTTACATCAACAGTCTGCCAAATCATCCTAGTTCTTGTCTTAAATTATCTTTTTATCCATCTTTCCACACATGCCCATGTACTTGGTTTTCTTCATGCAGAAGACAGATGTATCCTCACCTGCCACCTACCAAAATGGTACTGTAAGAGAAACATTTAAATAATAACGATGGGTGTGCCTTGCATCCACACAATTCCTTTGCCAAAGTTAAATCACCACTGAAACTGAGAGATTTGCATCACTATTCAACAAAAGTAAAACAACAATAAACCCGGCCAAGAATGATGAAAATGAATGGACTATCATGTTCCAGGCACAACTAAGTTTTTCCCCATGCTCTCCCATAAAAAGCACTAGAAAGATTGATACATTTTAAAAACTATTTTCTCCTTTGATAAGGTGAGCTCCTGCCTCAGCACAGGCTCTTACCCTCCATGTCATACATTCAGCACAGCACAAGGAACACACTGAACACAGTCATGATCTTCTTCTGCAGCAGCTCCCAGCAGTAACTTCACATGACACACACAACACATTCATCATGTAGATGAAGGCATGCTGTTGCTATTGCTTTTGAACTGTTTTCCCTAACTTGTTTAGCACTAAATGACTCGCCCAGCACTAGGAAAAGACCTTTATGGGCCAACACACTTGGGGAATGGTCTGAAATGCATGGAAGTATTAAATGTACAAATTCTTGTAAAACATAGCAGATTTAAAAGCTCAACAGAAAATTCTTCTGGGTGGCAGCTGTCAATTGAACTATCTCAGCTTTAAGAATTGAGTGTTACTTCAGGGCAGGTTTAGTGCTGATTTCAGCCACAGCCTATGAGCTGGTCAGAAAGAATTTAGAAGTCTTACAGCATCCTCTGCTATTCTAGCAACTAAACCAAATAACTGCTTTTCAAGTGAAAAAACAAATCCATGATTTTTAACTCCCTCTCACTACAAAGTTTCACCTCTTAATCTCTTCCCTGGGGGAGGTCCTTTTCATACTTTTATTTTAATATCTTCCTTTACATCAAATGCTTAAAAAGGCACTGAGCCTAGCCTACAGTGCAGGTCATAAAACCTCACCCAGCCCCTTTTATTCAAAGGGTCTGCACAGTAAAAGCCATCACTTCCTCATGTAATTAAACAGATATCATCATCTTTTCCAACACTGGCCGTTTTTGTTATTTTTTACAGAAGTTAAATACAAGCATTTTGGTCAAGTCATTAAAACAATACCTGTCACTGCAAGTACCGTTGGTCTTAATTGTCACCACCAATAAACATGCACTCTGTCAAGCCCTCCCTGTTCACCTAACCTCAACTGTAAATTGTGCTATTATACAAATACACCACAGATACTCGGGCAATCCCTTTATCCCTTTTTCTGCTATTCAACCTGAAGTTAACTGCAGTAGCTGCGCTTAGGGAATTTTTTTTTTTTTTTGCCCCAGTAACTCTTTCTAAGCCATCTCAATTCTCTGTGATTTGGAGAAAATGTAGCTTTTGTATTCCATGTCTGATACCTGTGAATAGTTCTGACTATTCACAACAACAAAAAAACCCCTCAAGTTTGGTTTAAACAAGAATGGTTTCAAAGCCATAAAGGCAGGGATTTTTCTGGGAGTTTGTTGGTCTTTTTGTTGGTTTTTCGTGTGTGTATTTTGTTTTTAACAGCCTCGCTTCCATTGCTTTCAGCTTTTGAATCTTAAGGATTCATTTTTAAAAAATTTCCATTGTTACCATCCAAGCCAAAAATCATACCATTTGTAATATAAACTTAGATTCTTCTAAAATCATATAAAACCAGAAATGCAAGTTTTAGTAACAACAGTCAGTGTTGTAAGGCACAAAAATAAGAGGACCAGTGATAACACTATCTATATTTAAAGACATACCAAGGAAAACCTAGAGAATTCTGATCCCAAATGATGAAATAAGGATCAAGTATTTTATTTGTGTGACAAATGCAGTAGAAAGATAAGATATTCATGGCTCAATTTTACATCAGAGTTCATCAATTTTACACTTAACTCCTTAAACTTCAGTGGCATGAGTTTCCCAAACATGCTGCACCACTGTGAATCATAAGCATTTCTTTAGGGACTTGACTAAATACTGAACAAATCATATAATCCAGTTAATCCTAATACAAACAATTAAATCCTTGTATACTTCTATCTTCTTAAAAGTTTACAGTCTGGACAAAAGATGTTACAATCAAATGAAACACTTCTGTTAACCTCAGTGAGAGCAAGATGAAGACTTTATTTACATAAATGTGATTGTCTGAGAGCTGACTGTGATTCCAAAGGGGAAAGTACCACCATCCTTGTAACAACAGCTGTGCAGCCAAGAAGACCAAACTACCCAGAGGGAAAACCCCACTCCCATGGCCATGGTATGATAAGCATCCTAAAATGCTCTGGAATTTTCAAAAGGGCCACCAAACCCAAAGATACAGGCATGATGACATAGAGGGAGCAACCAACGGGGGTAACATGAGAATCCAAATTCCCAGCATCTTACTTCAGTTGCATGAAACTTCTGGGAAAACAAAGGTTTAGCTTTAAGTTACAGCCACTGAAAAATGCAGATTGTGACAAGCAGTGATGCTTCAGAACAAGAGTCATATATTAGTGAAAAATAATAGCATCAATTTTTAGTGGTGCCCTTTTGAAGTAGCTAAGAAACAGACTGATGACTAAGACAATAAAAAGCAGTCACAAGTATAAACCTACCATGGATTTCAATACTATATTTAAATCATATTTTTATGTCAGTGGAATACTACAGATGAAAATCAAAATCTTTTGTATTTACAGCTGTGGAGCAAGAGGAGTTATATCTCCCTGATAGCGAAAGAGATTGAAGTTAGAAACTTGAGAATTTCAAATCCTTCAGCTCCCACTTCTGTTAGACACACATTTGGTATCTCAGGGGACAAAGAGCAAGGAGACAACCAAAATGCTTTCTGACAGCTTTCCCAGCACAGGTATCCATCTTCAGTGGCACCCACTGGAGTTTTGTATTTCCAAAAGAGACGCAGTAGAGAGACATCTTCCAGCACAGGTATTTTTCGGGAGTTTCTCTCCTTCTTTCTGTTACAATTTTGTGAATTATTTTTCACACTATATGATTCCAAAGGTGCATTTTTTCCATAAAAGCCAACAATTATCTTTGTGTACCATTTGTATTTGTCTGAATAATCAGCTACACAGTTTTCAAAAACATTTATAACAGTGAAATAACATTAGAAAAAATGAGAGCATTTACCTTAGCACTGCTCTTTTGGGGAGCAAATGCTCAGCTCCACAACAGAGAAAATAGGATTCAGAATTATGTAGGGAACCACCATGATCACTTGATAGCAGGTTTGATATCTTTATCCATGCTTAAACACAAATTAGTACAATAAAGGCAGGGGAGAAGAGGCTTGGGAATGCACTCCTTACTTTTAACCAAAATAATATCCTGTTAGGCAAAATGGAGGTATACCAATTCAGCAGAAATAGCAAACATCAGCAAGAGGACTGAAGAGACAGAGCTGCCTATTCTCTTACGTAAAGCTTACAAACTTTCTATAATAACTGAAACATAAGCAACATAATTACATAGCCACCTACTTCAGATTAACTGCTAGCTCACATAGGTTTACCTTTTTGGATTAGCAGACAGGGAACAGGTAACATCTGAAGTGACTAATATTGACTGATGTCACATCATCACAGAATTTGTGCCTGTACATTTTCATGTACATGCCTGCACATAAACACGTAATAGATACATAGAGTTAACAAATGTAGGGAAGTTATGTTTGGAATATGCTTTATCAACCCAGGAGGAAACAGGATTTAAAAGCAATATTGGAAAATTTAATCTTCACTATTTTTAAGCCTCTCACTTGGGTATCTAAAGCTTGGGTCCAAAAGCAAGTGAGATTGATTCAATAGTCTGATTAAAAAAGCCAAGTAGCTAGATCTCAGTGTATATTTGTGTATCAATATGTTTAAATCTTAGAAAAGGAGTCTTAAAATTCCTTTGTAGAAAAAGGACAGCTCGTTACAACTGAATAAATTCACCTTTTCTTTTACCAATCTTAAAACTGTTCACCTATTAAATGTCAAACAACAAAATACTGATTAACAAAAATTTCTTCTTTAAGTTTTACTCCAAGAGCAATTGCACACAGTGTTATTTCAGTAGGGATTGACTTTGTGAAGAAAATAAGTTAACGTGATTTAAATTTATTTTTAAATAAACCCCTAAACCTTCTTGTAACCATTAATTATTACCATCTAATAATATGTTATTACACTCCCTGTCTCTCATTTTCTAGAAACCAGATACAAAAGGACTGCTCAACATCCTTAATGTAGAAAGCTGTGAGGGGAGGTAGGGTTAATATTATTAGACTCTCTAAGTTTTAATACAGTGGAAACCTGGCATCGGTCTGATACTGTCCAGGATGATGGAAGTGATGCCGAAATAGCCAGAGAATGGGATTAATTCCATGTTCAGAAACCTGATCAGAGCTTCTTGAGCCATATGTGAGGTAGCAATGCCAGAAGGCAATATGTGTTCCCACCAAGAAAATGGATTCAGCATATAAATAAATCAGAGTGAATTTAAAATAACTAACTTCAACTTTTCCCTTCCAGGGATGAGAAACTGGAAAGTGCTGAGGGATTCTGTCTTGTTACCTAACTACTTTTAAGAGGCATCTTATTACAGAGCTTCCAGAACCAGAACTGGCATTGGAAAGCGGAGTTTTTTTATAGGAGTCACACTGCTAGCCAAAAAAATCTTACAGCTATGCAGTATGAACAACAGGGATATGTTCTCCCAGGCAGGCCAGCTTCCTGATTCATGCTCCCTCAAAGTTAAACACTCAGACATTGAGGAGCACTCTTACAAAAAGCAAGATGGGGGAAAGTAGGGACAACATCTGGAAGTTTAAGCTTCTTCTCTTTTGGTTTTATTAGTATTCAAATCGTAATTTAAATAGCCTAAATGATCACCTTAGGTAAAGGATGCAATTGGTAGCAGTTGAATATTGGTACTTCTCACTAAGCAGAAGGGTATCACAAAAAACACCTGCAATAGCTTCAAGAAGCCTTCCAACAGAACTGTGTTTCTAAAGCTAAAATAAAAACACAAACAGGAAACAAATGCAGGCCTCCATGATCACCACAGATGAAGACTTAAGCTATGAAATAAATGACTTTAGGAAAACTACAGAAAATCAAAGTTTTAATACTTAGTCTGTTTTTTCACTTCACCACTGTCTGAAGGAGTCAGCTTGTATTGAAGATAAGTCTAGAATTAAAATCACATCTTTACACTGTCTCTGGAAGATCAACTGATTCCCCATCTGTCAAAAGAGGGAGGAAGCCAAATCCACCATCTGAGAACACAAAGGCCCCCCCAGCAGATCCCAGACAGTCAAGAACAGTTATCCCAACTTGACAAGCTGAACTCAGCTGTTGTGCTGCATCATGCAGAAAAGGCAGCTACTCAAGTCGATATAATCTAAATCATGTCAGGTTTTAATTTCTGCACTCTTAAGCATACCTGGAAGAGAACATTAAGTCTATCTTGTAGAATTAGGACAATGTTCTCCAAATAGCCAAGTTGACTCCTTAACTATCCTAAGTAAAGTATGAAAAATTTCTCCAGCTGGAATGAGATAGAAAGGACACAAAAGACCATTTCTTCACCATATCTGAACCACAAACTAGAAATAAAATACCTTATATCCATAAATCTGTTCCCCTCTTTGAGAAACTATATGGGCTTTTAGTTCGTTAATACTACACTTGCATGGTCAGAAAAAAAATTACATCACCTATAAAAGAACCTCTGATGACTGCTAATACTCATGCTCAGTACTACCTTAGCAGATTGTGAGTACTGTTTATTCAGAATTGGGCAAGCATATTTATTATGTGGCATTAATAAATGTAGTCAATACACAGGTCAAACTATAAGCATGGAGAAGTGCCACAACACATTTTTCCTATTTACTGCACTTCAATGCTGGTTCACAGTGCATTACTATTTTCACAGCAGGGTGCTTTTTCCTCCTTAATTTCCTGTTTAGAATGACTTATAAGAGTAACTTAACTCCTCCAGCCAATTTGGTCTTCCTGATTCCTTCAAATAAAACTGGAGAAATCTGAAATAACAGTTACTTCATCAGTCGTTAAGACTGCACTGCTTCTTGCACCAGTAGACCCTGCAAAAAAGCTTTTAAAATGTAAAGCTTCTAAATTTGTAAGATTAACAAGAGTAATTTATAAGACTAAAATAAAAAAAAAAACCAAAACAGAGCAAGCTTGTTTTGAACTTTCTGAAAGTATCAATCTGCAGTGCAGTTTGTGTGGTTGCCACAAAGCTCTTTGCAAGGTCTTCATCCACAGCCCAGTAGAATGTCAGGAGCCAAGGTTCATCTGGGACCCATAAGTACCACGGAAATGGAGAACAGTAATTTAAAAAATTGAACTATAAAAGGACAAAATCCACTGTAATCCTATGTGATCACCAGACTTGGAACAAAAAAGGATGACACAGAGATCCATCAATGACAGTCAATCTTAGTTACTGTGCCTTGGCCCAGGATGCAAATCAGTTGCAGAGACATGAACATTCTAGTCTCCGGACTGATGGCAGCGGGCTGCAAACGATATCCCAGATGCAATGAGAAAGATTTTTGTATCACATCTAGTCATACTGAGTGTTTTTTCCAAAGTCTGAGGTAGGGCAGTTGTTCTTGCCAGGAAGCTCTGTTTGGCAGGCTCTGACTTTTCCAGCTCTCCTTTATTCCAACAGTAAGGCCAAAATAAATTCATCACATTTACCTGCCAGTTTCTGCCTTCCAATTTTCCTAGACCTTTCAGTAGCATATTGAAAATTCATTACTGCTGAGAGCAGAATTGGAAATCAGAACATCAGTGTCCTCTTTATCCAAAAATGCATAGTCTCAATGTGCAGAAGGAGGTAGTGCCATTCTGGCACAATAGCATGGTGTGTAATATTTAACTGGTCAACTTCAAAAGTTACTAACTTGACTCAAAATTATAGAAAATGCAAGCATCTATACTTTTTTTTATTTATCTATATTTTTTTTATCTCGCAGCACAACTTGGGAAGCATGGGGAACTGTTTGGAGAACATTAAAAATCATTTCTGTCATGGACATGAATAAAAACTTAATTCAATACCAATTAAATATTAAAGCATGTTTCTATGAACAAAACCATGAGTCTTCTTCTCGCTGAGGAGGAAGGCGGAAACAGTCATAGATAGGAAAAAAACATCTCACACAGCAGAAGTTGTTTTATTCAGTGCTGTCAAAGCAGCTACAAGGAGGGGAGAACTGTGATCTTAACCTCATATCTACTGCAAACAAGCCTTTTAATCACTCAAATCAGGCAAGGGAGCTACTGTGATTATAAGAGGTAAAGGTGCTTATTCCAGGGCAAAAAGAAAGCACTGGAGGCGGACCACAAGCCCTGTTGCCTCTGTCTGAACAATTTTCACAATATTTTCAATTCTCTGGAATATTTTGTCTTGAAAACATCTAATTTTTTTCCAGTTTTGAAAAGCCAATTCTTTTGTCAATTATTACTGTTCTCCAATCACAAATACTTTTCAAACTCTGGACTATCCATCACTATTAAAATAGTTTTGTTACTTTCAAACCATTTCAGGAAAGTGAAAAAAAGACCACGGTTTCCTGTAAATAGTGTTAGCAGAATTACTGAGCATAATCCAGGATTATCACACTGAAATGAAATAGACTAAATAGGTCAGCATAGTACACTTCATCATATTCTTTATTTTGGACTATCTTTATCATATTCTCTATCTTGCAAAAAATAGCCAACAGAAATATTTTTTCAAAGTTTTCCCATTTCTTTTTCATGATAAAAAAATAAAATCATATTTTATTCCTTAGTGTCAGGTACTTGGCAAACCACTAGAAAAAACCCCATGAACAAAAAAGTGTTGAACAATTCTCCTTTTGTAATAAAAATCCAGGTATCTATAAGGTCAGGTTTCAACTTCAAATAAGGAAAATCATAATAAATCTTTTTAGCAGAGATTTTGGCCCAGGAATTTCCTTTTTTCCCGCAGCATAAAGCAATTGCACAGTAACACTATTACTACAAAAATATGCAGAATGTGCATGACCCAGCAGCCTCAGAGAACTCACTACTAGAAAATGACACTCCATAGTTTGAACTTGAGATGATGTGCATTTTTTTCACTAAGGTTCCTCACCTCTTATTATTTATATCTGCTTTCTTCTCGGCTTATGGCATTTGAAGAATTTTTTTTTTTAAGATAACTTGTTTTAGGAAAACCATATACAACTTTAGGAATGTTTTAGGGATATCGTATACAACATATATAACAACAATATAATAATTATATAATAATACCTTAAATCCAAAAGTATGTATAAAGTCAGAACACCTACCAGATAAAAGTCAAAAATTTTGTCAAAGTTTAGTTTTTATTTTTTTACACAAATTTTCTTACAACATCTAGATCAGCCAAAAAGAATTTAAAGAATTTTTTAAAGGGGGAAAATACCAGAGTCATATGATTTCTGCAACCATATCCTACAAGTCTGTATTTGACACCACAATGGAATAGCAGGGTCTTTATTACAGCAAGTCTCACTGTTTAAATACTCCTTAGCATTCTGCCAACAACAGTTAGAAGAAGTAATGCAATTCTACATATATAAGCGACTTAAATACATTGAAATATTAACCACAATAAGGAAAAACAACACTGCAATGGAATAATTTAATATTAAGTCTTCCATAACAAGTATTACGCAGTATTTTTAAGAGCCCATGTCTGAAATAACGCTTACGTAACTTATTATTTTTTAATGAGTTAGGGCCTTTAAAAATGCCTCTCAGCAGCACTAGTTAACATGCCTTCCTCTGAAAATGATTCATGCAACCAGGCTAGTTACACTTTTTTACCAAAGAAACCATGTATATGGCGGACTACTCTTACCACTAACAGATACGAACACACAGAAATCATTTGTTATGTGATAGAGCATGACCAATTTTGGGGACCTCAGTCTTAAGCTATGCATCAGAGTAATTCATCACCAAAAATGTCAAAAAAACAGTTTATACTCAAGCTCAAATACCATCTTGTGCACCCTAACTTCAAAACACTTTTCCAGAACAAATTCTACACACAGGAAATCAACCAACATTCAGTGACTAGGCAAGGGGAGTGAAGCTGTGTTATTTAAAGTCTTGAAATGCTCCTGAAATTTCCTCACCCATTATATAATCATAAAGCTCTTTTAAAATCTAGCGAAAATTTATCAACTTTTAGAAGTATAAATATCCGTTATCATGGTCTATGCAGCGGAGAAGAGAGCAACTACTGCTCTCTCTCCTTCCTTTCTGTAACAGCAGCCCATGGGCAGTCTTCAGATTTGCAGCCCTTTGTAGATCTGGCACAGCCCAGATTCACACACTCAGAGCCTCTCAGTTTTACAGAAAGGCTTCTTTTCCATCCCTAGGAGAATGAAGGAGTGAAATACCTGCCTTCCCTCAAGCGATTAAAAGCAAAGCAAAATCACTAATTAAGCCAGCCTTTCACATAATCTCCTCCCTCATCTGCACAGCTGAGCAGGGATGCGCTACCCTTGCTTTATCAAGCACTTTTGTCAATCAGGGCAACACAAACCCATACACATAATGCAGACTGAGACACACACACTTCATCCTCTCCATCTTTTAATTCTTTGTTAGTTGTAAACTCTTCATGCAAACATTACCTTTTTTTATCCTTACAAGACTTGCAGTAACAGTGCTATGACATTTATCAAGATCTTCAAATGATGACTGAATTTAAATACCTTATTACAGCAGTAATCTATTCAGCCCCCAGTGTGGGAGGGTGCCTTTTTATTTGAGGAATTTCTGCATTCCTTTTCACAGTTTTATTTCTCACATGAAAAGACTCCCATATTGCATGGCTATTTACTTTCTCTTTAAAAAAATCTAGATAAATAAAAGTTTATGGTCAACTAATTTTTCCTACAAACTTCTATTAACGCTATGCAGTGACAATTTCAATTATGCAATGTAATTGTAACTCCAACATGGGAGAAAAGTCATGAAAACAAGAATATTATTTTAAGAACTGTCTCCTTTCCACTACAGACATCAGCTCTTCTAGAAGTGTCTGTAAATCAGTTTATCAGGAGTATCATATAAGCAATCAACACTGGGTTGAATGAGGGTTTGACTTCTGGAGTTGAGTGGTCACACAAACTCACATGCTTTCAGAGTATTTTGCTTTAGAAAGATATGTAATTGATCAGTGAACACATACTTCAGAAGGTTAATCTAAGCCACAAAATGCAGTGGCAGTATAAAAGAAATTACTGACTTTTGACAAGTAAGCACTGCCTTTGATCTTATCTGCTACAAATTCAGTTATTCCACATCACTCCTGGAGAGCCTGTTTTGTGCTGCTGGGAACAGAACAAGGTATCCACGTCAGCATTTCATGTAGGAGGTGATCTCTGGATTTGGCTCCCACAAGTATTTGACGCTATTTCAGATTACAGAAAAGTATTAAGGAAAAAAGTAAATCCTGATTAAAAAATAAAAGGAAAAAGTATGTACAAGCCTAACATATATTTCATAAGACTATCTCTTCCTAGTCTGCCATATTTTCCAGTACAGTTTTTAAGTCGTTCTATTACTTTACTGCTCCTGCTCCATACACGTCCACAAGCATAATGAATACATCACAGTAAAAATAAAGCTTTGCAGCACAGCATGATATTCTGAGCTCAAATTTATGTATTCACCACAGCTTTTAGATATTTTTCTGCTCTTTTAGTGTTTTAAATGCATTCTAGTTTGCTGAAAACGCAACATTTTTTTTTCTACTATTTGCATTTTCATTTTCTGTTCATTTTGCTTCATCTTTACATTACTCTAACAGTGCTGACAATTCCATCTAATTATGTGGTTCAGTTGCCTTGAAGAGAAGGAGTATAAAAATTTTCCCAAAGTCAGTAAATCCAGAGCTGTAAAACCCAGTAAAGCCAGCAGCATCCAGAGCTGGAAAATCAGATGTTTCTGAAACTGTTCTGAATTCAAATGCTTCGACCCAAAACCTGGGTGCCACCATAGTATACATTTTTTGATGTACCGATATAGAATATTCTCTTCTGGTCATCTTTCTTTTTTCCCTTTCCTCTACCAACAGAGTTATCTAAAGCTGAAATTAGTGTTAACTCTAATTACCACCATATGCACTAAAATCTTTTCTTCTAGGAGGCTAATGCTTACTACTCAACTTGTCTAATCTGTCAGAGGGTACAATGCAAATGAGTGCAACTCATTAGCTGCTAACCCATCATCTTCATATCACAGTGAAAACAATGACTGGGGAGTAATCCAATTTCACTCTGCATCTCATGTATTCAGTGGCTGTTCTCCCCTGAGCTAGGCTAACTTGCCAAAAGGTAATGAGAGCAATTTAAGTTTTCAGGCAAGATAAAACTGGTGAACAACGTGTAACTTGAGCTAAGACAAATTAACTGTGGCCAAAGGAGTGAGTCTGAACATAAAGTTAGGTGTCCAGGGCAAAGTTAATGTAAAGAGAATCGGTGTATCCTACATCTTAACTAGACACATGTGTTACAAAGTGCTAAAGCATACGCCTGTTGCAAAGCAATGGCATCAAACAAAAGTAAAACTGGTTGAGAAGGGAAACAAGGAAACATGCATAAAACATTATTATGCACATCTAAAATAAGAAAAAGAAATGTCATTAATCAGGCCAAACGTATACACTGCACAATTCAAGCTACACTAACACACACAAAACCAACCACCATGGCAGTATAGGAAGAAAATGCTTGTATCAACATTTAAGCTGTCTAAAACTAAATAAATAAATAAATAAATCCCATCATGAGAGGATCCCTTCTAGATATTTTTCCAGCTATCCCTAATGACAACACATACTTTTCTCCATACAGTTCAAAACAGTTTATGTGGCACTTGGCCACATCATACAACCACATCAAAAGCAGGACCATCCCACCAGAAAAGTGGTGATCATGGCCCTTTAGAGAGCAAGACCTGCATTTCCAGGGTACCTATGCTTCCTAGAGTTCATTGGAATGCAAGGCACATTCCCATGTCACTTTGGAAAGGTCACGGTCCCTCAGGCTTGGTGCCTGAAAACATTTATGGGCTACCATGGCTTTCCAACAGCCTGTCAAAATTTTGTTGATGATGGGCAGTCATCTACACATCACATCCCATGTCTCTGCATAGCAGAGTGACTGGCAGATCCGGAGGACCAGCAACAAGCTAGGAGATTTATTAATTTATTACCTGGTTTTGGTTTTTTTCAGTTGCCAAATTTTATTGATTTTTTTTCAAACTATATATGTCACTTTGATATTTTAGGGTGGGTTTTTTTTGCTATGAAGCAAAAGAAAAATCCTCTTTTTATAAACTTATCAATTGAATATTTGGACTATATGGTCACTACATTTTAAAAAATGACAATTTAATTCTGCACAGCCACAGCACAGGTTTGTGTATACACAAGAACACAGTGAAGGACTTCTGAAGAAGCCTTAAATCAGTTATTCTGCTTTAAGGAGTTAAGCTATTTTTACGGGGAAAAAAAGTCTATTATTCTCAACTTGAGAAAACAAAATTATTGTCTTCAATATGAAAAAGGATTTTAAAAATCCTCTTCCATACAAACCAATCACATTTTGAGAAGTAATAAGTCTTACCTAAGAGAACTATCTGTCTTTCACATTACATGAACTCCTATTTGGAATAAACACATGAGGAATAACCCAATTCAACATAACAGAAAATTACTCTTGCCTTTTTCATAATCAATTCTGCCAAAGACTACAGGATAGAATGTAACAGCAGCATACAATTCATAACAATTTCACAATCTCTGAAATTTTTACTACAACACAAGTCTGCAAATACTGATCATATGTAAGGCTTCAGCTTTTAACTCTGTTGTAGACTGTTCATTACTCCCTTTTCACCTCTAAACCAGTAGCCACATTTCCACTGCACTTAAACTAACTCCAGCATGGACTTGGCATATTTCAACATTCAAGTAACTTTTCTATCACCAACAATATGAAAATCTTATTAAAAATATGTACAAGTACTAGTGCATACTCCTTGCCCATCAGGCCTAAGAAGAAACCAAGCATCTTTGGTTAACCTACATTTCATAAGCTTTGCTAGTTTCTCAGGGAAGTACCCAACTTCTCAATGCTCAAATACAACTGTCTTGACCACTTAAGCATTGCTTGGAATATGTAGTAATACCACCAAACCTAAAATTCACACCTTTTTTTTTTTGCTTCAATCTTTCCTGAAATGTCTTCCGTACAAGTCTGTTCATCCTATGCAATGAAATACTCCCTTGTAAAACACCCATTTATAAACACAAACCGAATCCATAATTACAAAGCAACAACTTATAAAGAGGTCAGGAAAAGCACTGAAGCCTCTTATTCAAGCAGATGGCATACTTTCTCAAACAAATAAAAATCATAACAAATTAAATAACACTTATTAACTTGGAAATTTTCCCCATAGCTTGATATCTAGAATAAAAAATCTTTGCTCTAAATCTGCACGTACAATTTTTCCAATCTTACAACTATGAATACTCCTTAAAATAGGACATCAGAATTTAGATTGCTTAATTAACATGACTAGAAGCCATCTGTGACACTTATTATAGCCTAGTAATTATAAAAAACCTAAAGTTGTAAAACTCTTCAGGACACTTTTTTGACTACATCCATACTAGTGAATTAAACAAAAAATAGTTTTTGATGGAGATATCTCTAGCTTGCTTTCAGCCCATGCCAGCCGTCCACCTTCCAGACAATTTGCAGGCACAGTTCAGGGTAAGCATGGGTCATCCACCATTCCCAGCAGAGCTTAACTGTAGCCCAGTGGGGAGAAAAAGAATTTCAGAGCATGAATGAAGGCTCCTCCACAGCAATGGGCATCAGTGTCACAGAATTGTCCTGATCATGCTAATTTACTAGCATTGATGTAACCATAAAACAAGTTTTGCCTCAACTTTTTAATCCAGGTTTCCAAGTATTGCAATGACTGTCCTGAATTCCTTACATTTAATCCTTGCAAACATCAATCATGCTGACTGCTGCATTCTGGAAAAGGAAATGCCTTCCCAAGACAAGTGGGGTACTGTGAGGCCAGGCAACAAAGGGACACAGAGCATATCAGATATATCACAGTTACTCCGAGGCAAATGTCAGATGTGCCTAGAAGCACAGTGCTTGCTCAAAGAAGAGTTAGTTACATCCCATTTCACCACTGAGCATGAGCAGGCACACGAGGCAGCTAATACAGATTGGCTCATGCACTGTAATCTCTCGTTTTATCTTAGTCTAGAGCAACTGGCCCTTTTGCAACACCACACAGCAATTACAGTCCTTTCAGATGCAGACAGGCAGTATTAAACTCGTGATGCTTGTGACGCTGGGCATTTCTGAATGGCAGAAGTGATCATGTGCCCTGGGTCTTACCGGATTACAGTGTACAAAACTCTCATACCCTATTGCAAGTGAGTCAGTGTAACTCCCTCTGCACATGACTGGCCAGCACCATGCTCTCCACGGCAGACATGGAAGAGCCATTTTGGCTGCCTTGGATGAGCAGCAGCTGAAACACTGTTCTCCTGAACTGAACGTCTGACCCAGCAGTTCAGCCCAAAGTGTACCGCTTGTATCACTTGGCTGTTTGGAGTTTACACTACCTTGCTGCTGCCCTCACTCCCCTTCACAGCTACCCTTGCCGTGGGTGGAAGATGCAGCAACTAGTTTCCTGCAGTGAGCCCTGATGTTCAGCTGGAGGAAAAGGTTACCAGACAGCTGGCATTTTGGCAAGATTAACTAGGTTATGCACTTTAAGATTATTTGTGAAGACACAGCTGTGCCTTCTTAGCTTCCACATACCAAAACAAACAGAGGAGGCAATAGTCAGTAAACGAAATCAGAATCTTGTGAACATTAAACCTGTATTTATTTCTTCTGTACTAAATGTGGTTCTAAAAAGGGAGGTTTTAGATGAAAACGCATCATTCAGAAATGAACCACAGGAATTTCACGGTCCTGGTGAAATGCTGTTGCTCAGAGACTCAGGTAGAAATCTGTCACTGAAGAACTACCAAAAATAGCTCAAGTGATATTTCATTTGGCATGAGGTCATGAAGGCATCATTCATGCAAGGGGAGATTAATAAATTTCAAAATCACTGGATCCCAAGTTGACCTTGCAGCAATGGGCTTTTTGACATTTAGGACAAGCTTTAGTATCATGACATAAGGACAAGATGCAGAAAAACTATCAGTGGGTGGCAAGCTGAAGTGTAATTTAAAAAAAAAAGTTGCTTGTAATGAAATAAACAGTCAAGAACTGTCAGTAATGAAGTCTAAATGAGACTGAGCAAGATCGTGCAAGAGTCTCTTCTATACTTCCACACATACTTCAGTCTCATCTATCAGATGATACCCTCCTCTGAACTAAAACATCCTGGGCTATACACAGCAGTTCCTACCAGACCATGCCAAGGAAGTATATTGGTAGCCACAGGAACAGAATAAATAAATACATCTTCTGTCCACTTGAACAACTCAAACTTTCCTTCCCAAGCAACAAGATACTGCAAAGAAATCTCTGCAAAGACATCTCATTCAAGGAACATGTAACAATATTGGAAATAACCACTCTACAGAGAGAGAAATAAAACATTGTATCGGGCAAGGAGGGAAGGAGTGGTGTAGCATGTGCAAATAGATTCAGCAGCAAGGTGTTTATTAGCCCCACTGAAGGAAAGCCAGTGACAGCCACTGCTGCAGACTCATCAGTCCTTAGAATTCTCTTAAGGCTCCTGGGCACATCTGAGAACACCTGGGAGATCCAAATTAGCTACTGCCCCCAGGCTGGCCTGGCTCAGAGGTCATGGGTCTGGGCCCTGGGAGCAGCATGTCCACCAGTCTTGTTACCACACCAGGCCCCCTGCCCCCTGTCCTTTGGAGGGCAGCCCATGCTCACTGCTCTCCAAGTTGCTCAGCGTTTCCATTTTCTTAGCCAGACGACAACATAGAAGGTGTTATGGACAAGGGAAATCTCAGTTATCTTCCAAATCTTCACTGCTGTTTTCATAAAACCTGCTCAGGCTACCTGCCACCGTCTGATTCTGCTGAAATTTTTATAGAGTTTCCTATCACAGATCACTGTGTGGATCCTCTCTTCTCAACAGAGTGGAGGACATTATCAGTGCTTTCAATGAAGAGAGTTACATCCTCAAATGGCAGTATCATAACCTCTCTTGGTATTCTTCTTGTTGACAGCTCTACATTTTATACGGGTTGTCACTGTGGAATAAGTTAGTGGAATTTCTTTGGCTCTGGTTTTCTGTGGAAGCGTTACCATACTGTGGAGTACAGCTCAGTGTTTCATCCTATCCTTTGAATTTTTTATGGACATAAACATCAATGAACAAAAAGCAATGACAACCTTAGAGGCAAAGACCAGAACCTACACTTTTCTCTCCCGCACACCAGTCTACAACTTGCTTTCCTTTCAGCCTTTTTACTCCTACATGTTCACCCAGTAACTCAGTTTTAAAAGAAAAGCATTATATTCCTACCCAAATAGCAGAAAAACTCCTGTCATTCTGGTTGCAGATAATCAAAACTCTTCCTGCTCAGAGAGGCCTAAAATTACCCCTAACTCTCAAACACTCAAATCACAATTATTCTTATGCAAATTCACACAGAAGCAGCATTCAGTTTTGGATTAGGTTTCCCTGGTTAGTAAGCCACAGAAAACATTCAGGCAGTTTGCTGTCTGACCTTTGGCATATGGTGAACCCCAGGCAGAGGACAAGAGCATCACCTCTGGGAATGCAGTATTTCTGAGAAGACACAGATACACTAATACTCCTCATTAATTCAGACACCTGATGAAGATGGCAGTGGTGGAAAGCAGCTAACCTGCACTACTGTATGAAATATCCCAACTCAGGCAGGATTTAGGACTGGATTTTGTCCTTTGTCTGCTATATGATTTTGTTACATATGCCCATACTGCTTAACATCACTGAGTTTGCATTAAGGCTTTCAGACTTAATTTCCTGGCTGCACCAGACAAAAGAGCTTTCTGTACACTGGGTGGCCTGAGAGGTGGACATTAAACCAGTGTAACAACACTCTGCAGAGCATTTCTTACAAGAATCACAGTGTTTTCCAAACACTAATCATGTTTCCAACTAGCAATACTTATGCACAAAGTGTGAGCCTCTCCTAGCTCCTAAGGGAGCTCTTCCCACCTCCTTAGTGTCTTGTTAAAGTCAGTTTTCAGAACCTTTTAAGTTGTACAATGAACTTGTTCTGTGGCTAGTCCTTCTCCATCACTAGGTTGTTAGTTTAAAGTAATTAAGCACTGCTAATGATAATAATAAAAGCCATTACATTCAAGCACACATTTGATCTTTCTGTCAAGTCATCACACAAAGGCAACACATTAAACAAGATGTGATATAACATGGCCTGCCAGGAAGGTATAGAAAGCCAGGCAGGTGTAAACCACACTCTAATAGGAAAAGTTGCCATGCGCATACCATGAGGCCAGGAGAGAGGTTAAAATTACAAGTGAAGAAATTATATAGTATTGACAAACAAATAGGTGAAGCAAAAGATGTATCTGCACAGAACTGTCATGGTGCTGGGGGTGGTGGGTGCTTCTCACAGAGGGGCAGCAGGGCAAGGTCTGGCAGCCAGGGCCCATCCCACTGCCCCAGCCAGGGACACCAGGGCAGCTCTGGGCACTGGGAGCCTCCCTGGGCACGGGCTGAGGCTGAGCCAGGCCATGGGCCCACACGTGCAACCCAGCAGTGCTGGGCCGTGGGGAGCTGGAGACCAGCTCTGCTGTGGAATCACTGGAGGGTCATTCCCAGGGAGCTGACGCAGGGTCTCAGGCTGTGGGATGCTGGGGGAGCCCAGTGGGGTGGGCTGGGACATTCAAGCCCTTTACCAAAACCAACACTAACAGCAACAGATACCAATTTAAACATAAAAATAGCTTTACCCTGATGCCAAAAGCCCAGCATGTGAGATAAAATGCTCCACTTGCAGATAAAACTGTTGTCATACTAAAAATATCAGCAGCAACTGACACATGAATATTCCTGTTTACAAACTCACAGGAAGAACCAATCATGAAGGATGCCACCCTTCACAAAGCAGCCGACGATGTCCATCAGGAAACACTCATGGGCAAGACAATTGGGAGAAGAGGCAAATATAAATATGTAGTTACCAAAGTTAATTAAAATGCCATTAGTGACTTCCAAATCAGAAAAAAATAATACTGCTAATTTTAAAAGGTTAAATCTTGAAATCATGATTCAGTCTTTGTTTTGATTAGCTGTCTCAAGATATAATTTAACGAGGCACTTATCTGCGTGATTACAGAATGTATTGTCAGTATTTTGGACACGACTGGGGATGACTAGCATTTAACACTACGAATTTCACTCCATATGTCTTCTTGTTCAAGTTTTAGAGAAGTTTTAGAAGATCAATATGCGGCTACAAAACAGTGAAAAATCTTAATGCAGTTAAGACTCCAAATGTCAGAAATTATGTTGGATTTCAAAAAGGCCAATAATAGTATCTTTAAATTACTTATAATAAAAATAACCAAGATTTATATTTATAAAACAGAGTAAGGCATAGCAGGTAAGTCACACAGAAAAAGAGGAAACTGAAACCAAAGCTACATTGACCAAATACATATCTTAACAGGATAAAATGAGAAAACATTAGGTACTAAGGGAAATTTTTGCCTTACAATACACACGTGCCCCTATTTTTCTAAAATTATCCCATCCGTTAGATGTACCGTGGATATTGCTAAATGATGGAGGGAAGTTGTTGCGGCGGCTGTACCAGAAGCTGTGGTGGCCGAGGGCCCAAAGGGCTCAGGTTCAGGAGAGGCCTGCTGGTGGACAAACTCCCAAGTCTAAGATCACCCCTTAACTCAGGGTAAGAAAAGCTTCTCTCATCAGGCCTTGTGATTGTATTGTATATTCGGTCTGTCGGATTGGCCAGCAGCCATACGCCCCTTGTAACCCTTAAATGATTGTGATCCAGCCCCCACTCCGCCCCCTCCTACTCCCCATGGGCTGTCATTGTATTACCCCGCCTCCCTTCTGTACCCCTTTATAAATATGTCTCGGCTCTCAGCCTTCCTCTTTGTCGATGGACTCCTTCGTTGTGGTTTAGCAATAAACCCTCTGGAATTCTATATGGAGAGCCGGCTCCTGATGCTTTGCCCCTGGTGCCACCTGAGCCGGCCAGCTCAGTGTGAGCGTGGCTGCGTGTTCCCACCACACGGGCGAGGGAGCTGGCCTGCCAGTGTGCCAAGAAGCACCACCAGAGTATTCCTTGCTAGGAATGCTTCAGGCATAACGCAGCAGCTTCTCCACTGAACACCCTACACAGGCGATAGGAAGTTATAAAGTAACTTTTAAAAAAGGAAAGAGATTGCAGTGTTGATCCCTTTTAACATGAACATTAGGGAGTATAATTTACTCTGGTAGCAGAAGGCTAGTAGGCTAAATGTCCAAGGCCAGCAAGCAAACAGACACATGCTACAGGAAGGGTTTCTGGCACAGCAAAATTCTTAGTCAGATAGAAGCCCTAACCAAACAATGGTGGGAAAAATCAGGATAACAAACAAAGCAGAAGTAGCTGTCAAAAGTAAAGAAGAATCTTGATACAAAATCAGACAATAATGCACATGTTCATGGATGACCAGAATCAGGGAGACAGTGAGACTAGACAAGCCACTGCAAAGACTAAGTATCTGAATTAATTCTTTACCAGGAAAGGACCTAGGCTTTAAGACAACAATTTGTTTTTCCTTTCCCCACAGCCTCCTTTACATAAAAATTACCAAGTTCCATCACAGGAAGAAGTCTCAAAGAATAAATTATGTAGACAGGAAACGTAAACACATCCACTATAAGCAGCTTACACAGCCATCTACTATCAACTAACTAGAAATTCAGAACTGACTTAAGGTATCAGAGAAAAAAAAAGTTTACAAAAACCTACACTAAAATACATCATTGTTATCCAAATAATTTGTACGAAATAAATGAAAAAGCTTGAGAAATTACTGGTCAGTTCCACCAAGAGTAACTGGAAAGCACAAGTTAAACAAACAAAGAAACCAAACCTAAAGTACTGGGAACAATACTCATAATGTAATGGAAAACTGTGACATAATGTAATGCTCTGTAATAGAATGGAAAAGACCTCCAAAATCACTGAGATCAACCTTAACACTAACACTGCCAGGTCCACCACTTAACCATGTCCCCAAGTGCCACATCTACATGTCTTTTAAATCCCTTGAGGGATGGTGACTCCACCGCTTCCCTGGGCGGCCTGTTCCGATAATTTCTGTCGTGATAAACAAATTCCTCCATAATTGTCTGATTTCCTCTGAGTTAAAAACAAAAATAGCTATGCATATAGCTGTATATATATATATATATGGGTGGGTGTGTGTGTGCGTGTAAATACAAGGAAATTTGACACATATTTACAAAAGCTAACTAAAACCAACTAGGATATAGTGCACAATCCTTTTGTAGCCTGAAAAATTACTTAACAGAATAATAGTCTTGAATTCTGGCTGTCTTCCAATGTGAGAAGAATGGTGTGGTTTTCCAGAAGCCAACAATGCATTCTACATTTACTAAAGAGCTGGAGAAGGCAGCAAATAAAAACATTCAGTCTTGTCTGATGATACCAATGTGTTCAGACTGGGAGAACTCCAAATGTTAAGACTCAAACTAACTTACTGAAACTAGAAAGAATACTAGACAATGGCAAGATAGGAAATATAATTTAAACAAAAAGTAAAAAAAACCCTGGAAGTTAAAAACAGAAGATAAGCATCTCTGAACGACCAAGACCATCAGTGGAAAACTGTCTGTTAACTGCATAAAAATCAATAAAACTTAGACTTGGTGTTCGAGAACTACCTAAAAGAAAAAAATCAAAGGTAATTCTTCAATTCATATCAAAGACATACTACATAAAACAGTAATGCAATAAAAGCACTACATTCAATCACACTCACATCACAAAGTACATCAATAGTAGGAGCACTGAAGAATATGTACAGCCATTAAATGCTTTAGTACCATGGCACAGAAAGAACTTGTAGAAGCCGAGATTTTTAGTCTTGAAATATAGAAGTAAAAACATTTTAACTGAAAAAAAAATCTGAAAATATAAAAAATGTTAACTAGACTCCCTTTTGCTTATTGCTAGACTGACGAAATCAAATTGCAAGCAGACGCCATTATTTCATGTAGCACCTAAGCCATTTGTCAACACTAACTGCTAGTCATCGAGACAAATACTGTGATAATCTGTTTATTTACTCAGAAGAAAAAAGCAAATAAATCAACTTAAAATTATTTATCAGCCACGTCATTAAGACAACACGTGGAAAACAAACCTTTGGCATTTCAAATGCAGTTAAGACACAGAAAACATCCTGTTGCATTTCATAATTAAGTTGGTTGCACACAGCAAGGCAGGAGCATTTGCTTTCACTGGCAGTGCAAAACCAGACTGACTCTCTTACCCTGAACAGCAATGCTCACACATCCAGGTACAAGCCAGAGTACTGAAACCAGGAGCAAAATAAACTCATTTCAGAAGCGATCACACTATTGTCTGTCCCCTGGGTGGTGTTCCCTCTCTCTGCCCTTTCCCTGACAGGGACTAAACCAGCACTGAATTTCGCTCACAGTAGGACACAAGCACATCAGTGCAAGACCTGATACTCAAGTTCCAGTCAGGCTTGATCCCGACTAGGAACTCAAGTTCACAGCACGAACCAGCACATGGCCACACAGCCTGAGAAATCTCATTCAACACACACAGCTCTTACATTTCATTATGATAAGAAAGATCTCAAAGATGTCTCTACAGCTTCAACTACAGTTCAGGGAGTGAAGCTCACACTGCTTCCTAGGACTAGAGCCAGTGCTCCAGAGTGCTCTCTGTGCCAGTGGCAGGCAGAAGGAGAATGGAGTAGAGATCTTCTCTTTTTCCACCATGAGAGGGAAGGGACCAGCCCGACGAGGAAGTACAATTCACTCCACAAGAAGCACCTCAAAGTAAACCCATCTTCTGCCTGCACTTTTTGTAGGTGCAGGCTCACAAGGAATCCAACCTACAGCTAAAATTTAACATTAAATGATGAAGAAAGGAAGAAAGGGGAACCAAGGGTAGAGTAAGAGAATCACACTGGGTCTTCCCAGTGTGCTAGAAACAAAGTCTTTTTAAAAAAACAAAAGCTTCCCCCCAACCTCTAGTGAAGAAGTATTCCCAAAAAAAGCCAAATTATCAAAGATCAGATGTGAGGAGACTCAAAGTGTATTAGATGAGGAAATGGAAAGAGAAAAATTCAATATTCAGTACAAATTACACAAAGATCCATCAACAATTTAGTCATACACCCACACCTCCAACAGATGATTCAGAGTGTTGCCACTGAAATGGCTACAAAAATCTAGGCACCAAATTCAAAGTACATTTCAAGCTTAGGAAAAAGATGATCCCCCACTTGTTACTGTTATTTAATCTAATCCTTACATTTGGTATTAAATTGCAAATTATTGCACAGACACACCAGCTCTCCAAGTGTAAACTTAATTCTTGAAATTCTCCTGAGTATTATGTGGTTCCCAAAGCAAAGAAATGCTTCAGTATGACCGTCAAAATATCAAGGCATAAACATGTATTGTTTCTAGGACACTAATATAATCTTTATAAATTAGATTCTAACTGTTTGATGCTGCTCAGTCCTACCATACACCCACTTTAAACAGTATGTTGGACGGCTGGACTCTGTGTAATTCAAGATCTGAAGGAAATGTATATCCTTGAGAAAGCAAAAATAAATGTACAATTTAAGTAGAAACATACAAGGTTTATGAGGATGAATGTGATTTCATTTAATACAATTTGCAACAGCAGAAAATGAGAATCTGGGTGGATATTCTCAGAGGTAGGATAGATCTGGCCTCACAAGAAGTATATGGACTTCATTAACAAGGGCTCTATTTTAAAATATTGAAACAAAAATACAATGCAAAAGTATCCTATTGAGCATGGTAAAATTATAAAGTAATTTCATCAAGGGACCTAATCAACTTTGGCTTTCTTCCTGTGGCTCATCTGTGTCTGTTCTCTACTTTAAAGAGATACTGAGCCAAAAGCTGCTTTAACTTCAGTGTAAACTGGAGGTAAACTAATTTCCAGCAAAGAAAAATGAAAACCTACCCAAAACCACAACCACAACAAATGTTTCTCAGCAATTGTTTTCTTAAAAACTGAACGAAGAGGGTAGAAGGCATAAAGCCTGAGTAACAAGTCTGCTCTACAAAGAAAATTTCAGTATGTTTGAAATATATGTATATGCACATGTTAAATCTTTTTAACTCGGAAATCAACTTTCTTTCTAAAAATTATGATTAATTTTCCACCAGAGAAGATTTCACATTTAGAACCTTTTAAAAATGGGTTTTAAATGCCGAACTAATCTGTAATATGTAGTATTATGAAATAGTTTTCAACATCAGGTGGATCTCAATAATGAACATATAGTAACTGAAGGAAATTTTCCAAGGTACAAACAGCAGGGAAGAACCTAATTGCTATTAAAGGTCATTGGGACTGGCAATCACATTGCTATGTGTTCTTTTGAAAATATCCTACTCTGAAAGTATAACTACCTTAGCAATAATACCTTATTCCCAGAAATTGTATACAACTACACAGCAGTGGCTTCTCCAGACAAGTGCTCTAGTCATTTCCTAATTCCTAGGACGTAATGTAAACCCTTTATCTCGAAATTAAAAATTTATCTAAAGGCAAAGTAATTTAAAGCATTAAATATTTATAAACATCAATAGCTAAGTTCCTGACTCCCACCAAAATTAACAGAAGTTTTGTTTGAATAAAAACCACAGCACTGCAAATGCCATTTCTCTTTCAAAAAAGCTGTTTTCCTTGAACAGTTCAAGATGCTTTATCATTATTATTGTTGCAAAATGTCTGTCCAAATGATTACACTCATTTTCTAATGCTGCCTCTACTGTTCCTAGGAGACTTGTCATATGAGGAACACACAGAGGGTAATCTGATCAGGCAGAAGCAAAGTCTGTGAGCAGACTTTGACAGGATATCCATCTCAGTACCCAGCAAGAGACTTTCTGGAACTTCTCTGTTCACCTATAGTTTCATCTGCAAAATGCCCAAAACGTGCCTTTGAAAGCTGTGTTCAGAGTTAGACTTTTACCCATTTTGTGAACTAAAACATACCCACATTTCTCTAATCCCGGTATAGAAGAGCTCTCCTAATTTTAGATCCACGTGGTGCCAAGTGTCATAGCTGTCAGATAGCTGGATACCTGAACCTCGGGCCCAACTAATTTAGTTTTCCAACACAATTAGGTTATGAACCCCACTTAACTGCTGATCTATATTTATATGCATTGCAGAACACATCATTAAATACTGTAATTTCACATGCTAACTATGAAACTGAACAACGAAGATATGTGTAAAAGCAAACCAAGTTCAAAAGGGCCATGTGGCTATAATCAAGAGCAGATTTTGGCCTATGCCACTGGAAAGCCCATCAAAGCCCTAATCCTCCTTGTCTTACAGAAATAGTTACACTAATTGTGTGACTGCGAGGTGCAGAATTTAACCCTCAATACATTTGCCTAGAATCTCCACCCTTTCACAGATTTATTGGCAGCTATTTTCATCTTGTACGAAATCCAAAGAATTAATAGATGAACACTCCACAGCAAAATGATGTACTCACCAGGTAAAATAGAATTAAATCCAGAAACATGCTGACTTGTTTTTAATGCAGCTACAGCCAAATTGGAATACCCTACAGGAGGCCTGATTTTTAGCAGGACTATGCCTTATCAAAGGACGAACTATTACTTGGGCCCCAGTCTTGGGAAGAGCCTTGCGTGGGTGGGTTTCCAAAGCCAGCCTTTCCCCACAAAAGCAACGAGTCTGCCTACACAGGTCAACTTGTAAGATTTGGCTATTAACATGCCCTTCAGGATTTGACCAGCAGACTGAAGTGTCTTTGTAAGCATTGTTTCACCTGTTTGAAAGCTGAGTTGACTGGAAGCATTCAGTACATGAATATTTTCACCCACTACAGAAAAACAAGGCTTTGTTAAATTAAACGGCTTTAATGATGTTTTACAGGAAACATTTCAGGCATGCAGCAATAAGCTGCATTCATATTTGACATTTACAAAATGTTATTATTTTAAGCTTGAACTTCTAAAATACTTGCACTTAAATTCAAGCATGTGAATAAGCCTGTTTTTATTTTACAAAGTGGTTAATTCCAAGTACATGTTGAAATGGTGGAATAAATTCCTCAAATCAGGCATGTTTTAAATAGTGTAGGGGAAAAAAATAAAGCATAATCTGGTTTTCAAGCAAAATACCACTAGAAATTGCCAAGTAGATCACAGAAAATAATTACTAACACCTCAACCAAAAATATAAACTGAGACAAAACAAGCCTTTTAACACAATAGTGACTGAGGTTTATTTTCCTGTTTTCCTCCCCTCATACTTCACTATCTCCTAGTTTTCATCCTAAAAAAAGAATTATGGAATATTCCTATGAGCTCTATTTAAAAGATGTTGCTGACTCAATGAGAATTGGGAAGTACCAGAAAAGCAATGAAGCAGACCTTTGATCTCTGCTCCAATTCACATACCAAAGATATTTGAATCAATGGCCAAATTCTGTCTGCCTTAGTCAACTGAACAGGTACCTATTAAAATCATGGAGAAGCAGCTGCAGTTTATGTATCCTATCAAACTCAGTTTCAGAAACTGCTACCCAAATCTCAAGGCCTCTACACAGACAAACCTCACAGAATTGCCCAACATTGAAGTTCTTGTTATTTCACTCCAAGACCTCTTCAACTTAGCTCAAGTGAAAACCTCACACAAGTCAAATCAGCAAGATCTGATTCATATTTAGGACGAATGTACTCAGGAAAATACACCATCTCCAAGCCCTTTAAAAGTCAGAACTTCCGCTTTAAATAAAGACAAATGTTGGAACAGAGTAAACTGCAGGTTTTACATTTTTAGGTGGTCCAAGTTGTCCATTAATTCAGTCCAACTTCAGGCAGCACAAAAGCCATCATGTTTCCATCCCTAACTGATGACATTTTCTGTTGGCTACAATTCTTCCTTCCCAGGAAGGTAACTTGCTGCAGGAAATGTGCTAGGAACATGGGAAACAAGAGTGCTGTCTTGCTGAAGATTTGCATGGTGGCAAAGAAAGGATTAGGTGACACACAGCTGGATAATCCACACATGCCCACTAGTCAGACAAAATAACTTTCCCATTTAAAAAAAAATTAAAAAGTGATCAAGCCCAAGGCTAGATACTACCAGCATCTGAAAAGAGGTCAAAGAAAACCATCCATAGTAGAAACTACCTAATCAATTACTCACTTTAGGATTTCCTTATGCATTCAAAATCAGAACCCTGAAGCAGAAGATCCAATTAGTTCATAGCCAAGAGCCCAGAATAGTAAGATTCCTGATGACTAAAAATTCAAGTCCTCAACTTCAAAGCACAAATAAGGAAGTTCAGAAATTCGCATATTCCAGAGCCAGGAGCATCTGTCACGGTCCTTCCTGTCTTCGCTCTATAAAGTCATCTCTGAAGAAGAATATCCCTGGACTAAGTCTGATACCTAACACATTTAGGAGCCTGAAAATTCCTAAAATGCAGCAGCAACTCATTTTCAGATCTATAAAAACCATTCTGTGCAAATGCTCCCTTCCTGAAGTCAGCTCAAAGGAGCTGGACAACAGGCATCTATTGTTTTCATCTTAATTCAAAACCTGTCCCCAGTGTCAGAACAGCTTTACTTGACACTACCCTCAATCCATCATTAGAACAAATTACATTGTCTCTGAACCCTAAACAGGCAACAAAATGCATCAGATGACCTGCTAGCTCTTGTCCATCTCCAGTGTCTTTGTTCTCAGAATACAGAACCAGAGCTGTTTGCTGTGCTTCAGCTGAATGTGTAGTATTACACATCTTTTTAAAGCAGGAGAGCAATACCAACAGTGAAACAGAACGTTCCAAAGTTTAACAACCTGACCTGAGTTTTGCCGTCCCCAGTCCCAGACTTACCACTCCTTCTTACAGACACAAGGAAGGGCTATGCAGCAAGCCCAAAGTACCCAAAGGCAGCACTAATCAGGCATGCATTCCAAACAAAACATTCATGTGACACCTTTCCTAACATTCACAACAATTTAGTGAAAACCCTGGATTGCAAGACTATTTTTCACGGGCAGTCACATCAAGCTGAGTTTTCTGAGATCTATTTCCTATAGATGTAGATGTATAAATATAGAGCATTGAAAGCTCTGCACAGCCCAGATAACACTATAAATTTCAAACTTTAGGGGTTGCGTAGTTAAAAGAACATTGTTGAGTAACTATGATTTATTCAACATTTAACTCCATGAATTAGCTGTTTTCCAGATACCGCAACCACGCTGACACTAACAGATGTGCCCATATCAAAAATTATGTCAAAATGGAGACAACCTAGTTACATAATTGTTCAAAATCTTTCAGAAGAAGGTTGTTGCAACTGCTATTCAAATAAAAGTTTACTACCTGAACTGAAAAATACATGAAAGTGACCATTTCAGAGTGATGATATAGCCACATCTTGATTCTCAGTTTATTACTTCAGATCTATAGCAGAGGAAATCTAATGAACGTACTACATTTACAGCTTAAAAATCATAATCTCCAGATATTTAATGCTCAGATAATAATGGCACGGAACAATGTGTTCTTATGCCATCTAACAGAGATGGCATTTAATGTTTTAAAAATGGAATGTATATGAAATACTATTAGACATTTTCTAATTTATCAAGAAGGCTACAGCTAACAGTTTTATTACATTTTGTTCCCAGGCAATGGTGAGGTAACTTACAGAGCACCAAGAACAATTTTTTAAAGTTCTTTACAACCTCCTAGAGAACTCAAATATAATTTTTGAGAAGAAGTTGAATTTTTAGTTATATTAACAAATATTTGTATGATTTCTCATCTTCCTATTCAGTCACAAACAAGATGTGAAATATGTAAAATGCTTCAGATAAACTATACTAGATATTTTATTGCCATTCTCAGAATAAAGGTTTGTCTTTGAATTCTTAGAGGTGCTACCAACAAAGAAGCAGTTTTTTCCCCTGAATAACCTTGATTTAACCTGATTTCTAAAACATCTGTGATAA
Source organism: Platysteira castanea (assembly GCA_013397175.1). Taxonomy (NCBI): domain Eukaryota; kingdom Metazoa; phylum Chordata; class Aves; order Passeriformes; genus Platysteira; species Platysteira castanea. The sequence continues at coordinate 142,645 of VYXC01012078.1, read as the reverse complement.
TGTGACTCCTTTTCTTCCATCAAAATGCTTTCGAAATACTGCCAAATAATTACTAATCAAGAAAAAAAAAATTGACAGCCAGCAACTGAGCTGACCAGGGATCAGAAAACAACACTCTCTTCTCCCACAGCAAACAGCACTTCTGTGGTATGTCAGATTTAGCAAACAGTTGCCTAATTATTTACTGTCACAGCCAGAGACATGATCAGCAGACAGAATTTGGAGACACACAAATATCCTGCTTTCAACTGTTAAAGCGACAAGGTAATTGGTATTGCGTGACTTTCAAGATTTGCAGCCTAGTTTGGCTACAGCAACAGAGAAAGTAAAATTTCATTTTTCTACATTTAAAAAGGGCAGCTTTTATCTTCCTAAATCAAACTTCCTGAGCATCTTAATGTTGCAGCATCATACGATCCCAAGCCTTCCAAGACAGGCAATGAATTTTGTACAGCTGACTCTGCTAGTTACAGTATTCAACAGCTGAGACACAGATAATTTGGCACCCTGATAATGGCCTAGATGAGTATGAAGCATTCTGCAGACTGTAAAAAGGGGGGCGGGGGGGAACAACCCCAAAAAAATCCTACCAGCACTAAAATTATAGATTGAGCTCATCTTAAAAAGTCAACATAGTTCACATTTGATTAAGAAATTTACTAAAGGAGGTGTTTACAAAACTGAGAAATTCAGAGAAATGGCACTCCCTCCTCAAAGCCTATATTGTAGCAATTCTTTTCTGATTAGATCAGCTCCCATAGCAAGTCATCAGGACAACAATCGCTGTAGTGAAGTCATACTACTGGGACTCGAATGGGAAATCATGACTGCCTTGAAAACACATTTTAAAAAGTAATGTGTTTTCCAGGTTTCCAATATATCTTAATTAAAACAAGTCCAAATCTTTACCTTTGTTCCAAATGGCTGAATAAAGTCCACCTTGAGCAGCAAAACACAGCATACCAATATACCAAATATGACACTAAAAACTAAGACAACAGACACTGGATCCTTCCAAATGATTTCAGGATTTGGCTGTCACTGAAAATAGCATGCGAATGGACTCTGTGTTACTCCCACAATATCATATACTCAAATACTTTCAGAATGTCCTTTATTTATTACAAAGATGTAATTTAGTTTTCAGAGTTTATTTAATTAAAATCCTCTTGTTCCCCAACATAAAAATAACAAACCTTTCAGTCCTTTTCCTAATCAAACTCCCATTGAAATAGGGGAAATTAGGCCTAATCTCTTTCCCAGGTTTTTAAGCAAGTAATTGGTAGAAGAAGGAACCTTATTAAACCTAATTCTAGCAGGAAAAAAAAGGTAATCCCAAGGAGAAAAACAAGTTTTCTCAGTGGTTATTTACAAAGTAAACCATCTGCTAGCTCCAAAATTTTGCAAATATCAGATCAGCTGCATATAAATTGATAACTTAGAAAAAGGAGAGAATGGAATAAAGATGTGCTTTTGAAGATGATGGCAACCATCAAATGGTAATTATTTCTCAACTAAAATGCACTAATGCACTTCAGTACAGAAACAGTGCACATGCTCCATAGCTGCATTGACACAATGGGCAACAGACACAAAGGAGTCATTAGTCAATACCGCTAATGACACATGAAATTGCAAGTGACACCAGTCTGAAGTACACTCATACCCAACAAGTTCTCATAGTCAAAATAACCATCTGTTGAGGGTTTATTTTTAAAATACTACCACTAACAGCACAGAATAAATAAAATCAATTATCAGTATCTTCAAATCAAGCTGTCTTAAAACTATGGCACTCCCATTCCCATCAGTGAAAACCATTTAACAAAAATCTTCAGGATTGACTGAAGACATACAGCTGAAAAACTTCAGAAATGAAGTCTAACATCTTCTTCCCTAACATTACAAAAGGACTCAGCACTGCAAATGTCAGCATATGCTGTGACATGCTGTAAAAACTATTTCAGGGATGAAGGTTCAGTGTGAACAGTTAACTCCATCCCTTTCACACTTGAATTAAAATCAGAGCTGGAGCACTTTTGATAAGCTTCTTCAGATTTAGTGCTAGCAAATGTACTGAAAAACAGCAATGAATCATCCAAAACCATCCCTTCCATCCCGATGTGCTTAAGAAATCAATGTAATTTACATTTCCAGCACGATGAATTTAGCTGTTTGCATCTTCGTCATGATAAATGCCTTTTCCCTATTTTTCTGCATTCGATGAAAAAGCTCAGGTTCTACACGACCTACGTTAATTCTTTGCCCTAGCCCAAATAAACAAACAAATAAATAAAATAAAAAGGCAAAAATCAACCGAAGCTTTAAATACGAATTCACATCGAGACATATATGACTGTGTCCGCACCGCACTCGAAAAGCGACTTTTAAACACCCGAGAGTGCCTGTCACACACTGGTGAGGTGACACGGTATTTATATTTATCGCACAAGCCGCCCACGTCCGTTGCCCCCAGACCGACCCACGCAGGGACGCGGGGCCACCAGTCCTCCCCACCTGGCCGCCAGCGCCTCTCGGGTCCGCAGTTGCCACACCCGGCAGGGCGAGCGGCCCGGGCACGTGCGGCGGCACGGCGCGGTGAGCATTGCCCTACCTTTGTATCTCTCTAGGACATCTTCGTAGGCTTGCAGGTACTCCTGCTCCTCGGCGTAGAAATACGCGCCAGGGGAGAGGTAGCCAGCCATGGCCGGCAGCTAGCCCAGCCCTGCCCGCCTGTGCGGCTCCGGGCGGCCGGCAGCCTCGGGGGCGGCACAAGAAAAGCCCCGGCAGCAGCCGGCGGGGGGCGGGCGGGGGGAGGCGCTGCCAGCCCGGCCGAGGAAACGCCCCCGCGGCCGCTCGGGTTTCGGTAGCCGCCCCTCGGAGCGCGGAGGGGGCGGCACCAGCCCGGCCGCGGCCACCGCCTCCCCGCCGCAGACCCCGGCTCCAGCCCCATC
>VYXC01012078.1:0-139662 GCA_013397175.1 Platysteira castanea | reverse complement strand
GCCCGGCTCCGCAGCGCTGCCCCCGCTAATAGCGCCGCTAGGATGGGTTACCCTGGGAAATGATGTCCCGGGAGAGGACCCACGGAGGCGCATATATAATCGGGGTGGCTGGGGAAACAACAGCTGTGTCCCCGGGGAGCACTGAGGACCGCCGCATCTTTCTGGGATTCGTTTACAGGCGGTTTCCAGCTTTCGCCAGGGAGATGCGGACCTCCGCCCTATTTTCGACATCAGTTGTCGCCGGGCCACGGACCAGAGCCCGTCGGCGCCTCCGGCACACCAGGGAGGCTCCGTCCCGGTTCCCGTCCACCCCGAGCGGACAAAGACCCGCGCCTGGTCCCCCGCCCCTCGGAGCATCATCGGCCGCCGCGGCCTCTTCCCGCGCTGCGGGCGGTCCCGCGTCGCTTCCACCCAGGGCGGCCGGGGGCTGCCTCGGCCTTGTGGGCCGAAAAAAGCGCCGGCCCCGCTGAACCGCCCCCTGCCACGGCTGCAGCCCCCGGCCGCTGATGCGTTTTAGCATAAAAGTTTAATGGGCGCACCTGCGTGTGTTTCGCCTTCCACACACACCAGTTCACCCAGCCGGAAAAGGCGGCCAAAGAGCTTAGTCACTGCCCGGCGGGGCCGCGCTCTGAAACAGAAGGGACGGGGGTCCCTGTGGCCTCTGGCCGCCCCCTGCCCGGCCGCCCCCGACCGCGCCTTACCGGCGATGCGCAGCACGGCCCGCTCGGCGGGGTCCAGCACCGAGCCGCCCTGGATCTTCCGCTTGGACCGCTCATGTTTGGGCAGGTTCCAAGGCAGCGTGTCCCCCGGCGCCGGCGACACCGTCCCCGACCTCTGGCTGAAGTCCTCCTCGTCGGAGAAATCGGCGGAGGACGACATGGAGCATCGGTAGGACGCGTTGCCGGAGCTCTGCACGGGGAGACAGACAGACAGACAGGGTGCGTGGGGAGCAGCTCGGGACGAGGGGCCTCAGGTGGCGCCGGTGAATACCCGCCCCGCGTGGCGTGGAAAAGCATCTCACGGGAAAACGAGGATAGGGGAGAGGGCTGCCGCTCACCATTGCTGTGAATTTAGAGGGGAAAGGGGTGCGTGTGCGGAGTGCCGAGGGCGATCCTCCAAAAAATAGCCGGTCTTTAGCGGGAGTGCATTTGGAGGGATGTCGGGGTAGAGCCGTGGCCTGCGGCTGGGCAAGCAGCTCGCAAATGAGCCTCCCACTTTCCCAACAATAAACCCAGCAGCAACAACAGCCCGGAGGAAAAAAAAAAAAAAAACCCAACAGCAACCTTCCCGGCTACAGATCGATGGCGTTTGGCTCCCCCGCCAGGACAAGGGGAAAATTTGCCATCACCCAGCTACTGGTAAATCCGCCCCTGGGACAGACCCAGGCCCGCCGGGAGCCGAGGGCGGGCTCTTTATTACCGCCCGAGCCCCCTCCTGCCCCGCGTTCCCGGAGACAGCCCGGCGCGGTTGGCTAACGGGGACGGAGGGGAGCAGGGAACGAAGGAAGGAACACGATTTCTCAGAGCAGCCCCTTTGGGCAGCAGGGCACGATGGGCAGCCTTCGGTCACACTTTGCCAGGCGGCTTCGGCAAACAAACGACTGATCTCGGCGTATAGACTGTATCCACTTTTAGGCTTCCCAGCTACTCAAGAAAGAGCTCTTCCAGAAACGTAAATAAACACTGATGCAGTGCAGGGAGAGGACTGCTGCCATTTCTGACTTCCCTGTTTATGGTAAAGTGGGAAACGGAGATATGTGAACAGTAACAGTTCGGCACCATGTTGAAATTTAAGGTACATCATTAAACACAGGTTATCAGGACACAAAGGACACCACGGTGCTATTCCTTTTACTCTGTATTTTCTGATTTCTGTAGGGATTTGTGGTTTCTCCAAGGCACCAGACAAGAAAATGATGGGTTTGATTTGTCATTTCATGTGGGAGCTACTGTTACAGCCTTTCAAAAGTGCAACCTGATGCTCATCCAATTATGTTAATTTTTAGGTGTGTGCTGTTGTCAACTTTTACAACAGGTGTAGTAGAATCATTGAATCACAGAATTGTTTGAGTTGGAAGGGACCTATAAAGACCATCTAATTCCAACCCCCTTGCTGGGGGCAGGGACACCTTCCACTAGACCAGGTTGCATGAAGCCCCATCTAACCTGGCCTTGAGCACTTCCACAGCTTCTCTAGGCAACCTGTTCCAGTGCCTCACCAACTTCTTAGTGAAGGATTACTTCCTTATATCTAATCTAAATCTACCCTCTTTCAGTTTAAAGCCAGCATATTTTGTTACACAGCAACAGCCCCATTCAGCCATCCTAGATTTCAGATTTGATACTAAATCAGATAGTATTTTAGGCTTGTATTGTAGCCCTTTTCTTAATTTTATTTTTTTCTATTAAGGGCCTTAAAGGGTACCTTTACTTACAGAAGGAATTTGTACAGTGATTGCGATCTGATAAAATTTATTGTTGCTGTCTGAATTTTTTGTACTGTCAGTTGTCATAAGGGGTATTTTACCCATTAAGACTCAGAATCTGCATAATCCAGAGAAACAACATGATGCACTCTTTGATCTGCACAGAAGTAACAATAATATACAGTTAAATAATCTGCTATAATAAGAGATTATTAGTGGTTTTTATTATTATTAGTGTTTTTTCCTTCTAAACCCCTTCACTTCTATCCCAATTCTCTTTTCTCCTTCTACAGTACTCCATGATGATGTTCAAAATATGAGAGTTGAGAAGGGAGGGAATGAATATATAAAACCAATTAACTGGATTCTTGTTCACTGTATTATGATGTGGAGAGAGCAAAAGGTAAGTGCAGAAAAACAGAAACATGAGATGTCTGATACCAGCTCTGATTGCCTGCATAATTAGTTTTAGTACAGAGAATATTTTGCTGTCAGTTGATACAATAAGCTACAACTGGATCTCATAAAGCAGGATGGTCACATATAGGTATCTTCCTGATGGGAGTTGGAAGAGCTCAGCTTGCTGCAGGGCACTTTGCTGTGCCAGCTGGGGCTACCAGGGCCCCTTATGTGCTTAGTCAGGGATTAGGTTCCTTTGAGCCTGTCCTTAGCTGCAGATTTTGCCATAGAAGAGAAAGTGTTGCCTTTAATCCCAGCTCTGAACATCCTCCTTCAAGCCTGTACCTTCTTTTGGCCGATCAGCAACCCTCAGTACCTTTGGATCACACAGACCCATAGAGACGGATCCTGACTTTCAACTTCTTCACCTTTTGCATTTACAGCTTATAATATGAAAGTTAGAAAGACCCCAAACATAGTGTTGTGAGGTGCTATAGCAATAGTTCGTTAGTATTTATGTAGCAGCTTGAAGTATGCAAGAAAAAAGTACAATAGCAATTACAATTGAAGTTTTGGGGAAAAATCTCTCAACTCTCAGATTTAGACTTGAAAGTAAGCTATAAATTTTATCCAGTAGGATTTCCTTTTCTCAGAAGAGGCCTTCATAGCCCATTATTACTTTTGATAACATCTCCTCGTACCCAAAGAAGCCAAAAGCACTGTTGAGTGGTTGTTCGTTATGTACCATCACTCTATTGAGATGTCAAGTTTAGGGAAAAGGAGTCTGCTTTTTCATCAGCTCTGCTACAATACTGGAAGGTCAGCTATGTGAGAAGACCTCACATATTTTATGAGAAATCAAACTGAACGGGCAATGGTAGAGCAGTCTTTGACATCTACGTGTATTACAACTAGCTATCTGCTTTTAAGTTATCCTACCTTAATTAATACATGCAGTAACCAAATGAATAATCAAAACCCACTTTAGCTTTTAATCCTTCAAGAACCATGTTGTTTCATTTTCAGAACAATGTAGGAAGCTCAGAAAGGAATTTTTCACAACAGCTAAATCTAGAAAACATTAAGAAATGTCAACTTCTAACTTAATTACAGTCTACTTTCTTACTCAGCATGGAGATACTTCTGAGTAATGTGTACACAGGTATTGAGCACATAAGTATTTTTGACTTTGCTATTCCAAAGATGTTTAAAATGAACTGAACAACTTTGCTTGAGTAAATTAACAGCTTTGATAAGAATTCTGTAACTGTTCCCCTTTTTGCACAGGCATTGTTCAAAACATATGTACCACTCATCCCACTGGAGTCTATGTTTCTAGCATACAAATTTTCCATGATAGAGTTGTAAGGCCCAAATAAGCATTCCATTAGCAGAGCACCATAGTAAGCAGTTTTAAAAATAGGAAATAATGCAGAACATCTGTACTATTCTGAAAAAGGTTCCTGGCCAATTAGGACAACATGTGAGAAAAAAAGGTTGTTAAACTCTGTTAAAATCAAAATATGTAAGGCCCTTCTGTTATTTCTCTATAAAGCACATTGCTGTGCGCAAGTGAAAAACATAACAGTAATAGTACACAACGCTTTTTTGGAGGCTATGTGAGTGAAGTGTCTTTTATATCTGCTAAAATATTATCTTACTTAGCCTACTCTTAAGGACTTAGCAAGGGGCAGAGCTTGACTGCTTTTAGATTGACGGCCTGTAAGGTCACAGCCCAGTTGCTATAGCTGCTTCTTCTCTGCCTCCGATTACACGCTGCTGCTGCTCAGCATCCTGAAGGCCTCTCTGCAGCCTCTGTGGCTGCTCCACAGGAGCGGCTCCGGCCGCAGCGCGGATGTGCGCGGCGCAGCCTGGGCGCCGAAGCGCCTCGGAGTCACGGGGGCTCAGGCAAGCGGAGCCGGCAGCGCCCGGAGCCGGGGTTGCCGTGGCACGGTTCGCTGGCGGTGCCGCACGGGGGTGCACAGCGCACACGAGTGCCCGGCAGCGGAGCGCTCCGCGGCAGCGGCACAGCGAGAGCCCAGCTCCCCTTGCCGCTGCCGACGGCGTTCTACGAAGTCAGGTGATTGCAGCAGCCGCCTGAGAGCCAGGCTTGCAACTGAGCTATAAAAGCGAGCTGGTTTCCAGTAACGGGGATGATTTCAAAGAAGCATTTAGTATACTTCTTGTAAGAGGGATTCGGCCAAGTTCCAAGGCACGATTTCCCTTGAGGAGGGAAAGCGGTGCTGTTTGCCATAGGTGAGGCACTGCAGAAGATCAGGTGGAAACTGAGTGGAAGATGGTGTAGCTGGCAAATGCTGTATAGTAATGCACACATCGGAGACCAGGTAAGCCACCTGTAAATAGGAGCTGAAAGGGTCAAGGTGGGCTGTACACTGTCACTCCTGGGGGAGGAAGCATTAGCCGAGGCCAGGTTTTAAATTCGGTCACGCAAATCAGCTGGGAAAAGCTGCTGCAAGGCTGATACCAAATTATCTTCATCTTTCAAAAATTCCCCAACCCTATGACATATCAGAGATTGTGCTGGCCAGCTGAATTCTAATCAAATAGCTTGTACTTCCACATTTTATCTTTAAGAAGATTGTCCACTGCAGTGAGTCCTTTCATGCTGGTTTTTGGAAGCTGTAGGAAGCACAGGTCAACACTGACTGACATTTAATTTTCAGTTTAGTTATGAGTTATTTATATTTCACTTGTACTAAACGATGTCAGAATTCCCAGAATATATATTTTTTCTTTTATTATATTCATTGAGGGAAATGGATAAATATCAACAGAAATGAAGCACTGGAATAATGATTTTAGCGTGTTTCAGCAAAATTCCTTCTAATTTAAAATAATTTAGAATATCAATTGAAAATAACAGGCTATTTTTGTCCTTTAACATCCCAGACTGAATGATATTAAAGTGGATCAACTTTTAAAGTAAAATAACTTAACAAATTTAAGACAAAATCTAGGGCAACTGAATGTTCCCATTAGTAAATCTTTACCACTTTAACCTGATTAGATGATAATGCAATGCAGAACACAAAACATCCAATGTATGTAATCAGGCTATGTGAGTCCCTTGGGACTGCATGTTGTCAGAAATGATCAAAATTCAAAACAGACACACAAATGAAAGTACAAACAAGGATAATGTAAAACCAGTGATGATGAACTTCTAAAAAATCACCAGTGGAGATGCAGATATAGGTAATTAATATTTTTCTCTGGTTCTGTGCCACTCACTTAAGAGGACATCCATACTTCCAAGTGCCTATGTCATCAGGAAATACAAAAATTACTACAGAGTTTCTGGGTTTATATTTAATGTTATAAACCAATAAGCAGAAAGCTGGAAGGCAAATACACATCTGAAAAATCTTAAACTCCTGATCATCCAGGGTCTGGTTCTATGTTAAACTGTTTTTGCAAACACGTAGGCTTTTCAAACTCCAAGGCAGTATCTACTTGCTTTGTAGAGAGAACTTTCTTTCTTTCTAAAGGCAGGAGAAGATGGAAATAAGCATTCAGTGTTTATTCTGTCACATGCATTTTTGAGTCTTTGACTGTATTTACACAAGGAAATTCTGATGGTTTCTTAGGCTTTCAAAAGAAGGTGGGACATTTTCTGGATGCTAGTAGGTAAATTCCTATCATTCCCCCACTTTGAAAATAACATTGTGGATGAAATTTTCCTGGAAGAAATAGGTTATTTGAGGACATGTCATTCAAAATGGATAAAGGGCTAGATCCACTTATGCATTTGGGTGTTGCAATACAGTTTTGTAACATGAAGCTATGTTTATTGGATAGCCACCTGCTTACATATCTAGAAGTGATGTGATGCAAAACTGAGCTTTTGGTAGAACCAAGTAGTCAGAAAAACTGGTCACTCGGGATGATGAAGCATCTCATTCTTCAGGGGCATAAGGCATACCCAAACCTTCTTCTGCAACTGGTCCTCAGTCATCTTTCATAACAGCAGAGAGCACTAGTTTCTTTTGAACTCTAAGGGAAGTTGCTGTTTGTCTTTTCCTTATTATCAAAAGAAGCTTGAGACCTAGGCTCAGACCCTCATCTCCCAGCAGCCAGTCTGAAGACTATTCCTCAACAACCTCCTGGTTGAGGAAACATGTTTAAAAAAAAAAAAAAAGTTTAAGATTTCTAGATGTAGAACGGGAAAAGAGGAAGAGGGAGCGTAGCCACTTCGCATCGGAGCACACAGTGCTCTCTGGGGAGATGGAAGTGCTGGGCTCTGATCTCTGCTCTGAGGACTGCTTCTACATTCTATTTTAAGTAGTAATTGGGTAAAATATTGAAGTAGTCCCTGAATGGGACACGTGCAGTGGGAGCAAGAGGAACCACTGTGCAGCTCATGTATGAATTCTGTAGAAGTACACCAAATTACAAACACTTCTTAGTCTGAAGTGATACTATCTTCTAGTAGCTAAATAAAAGAAATGAGTGAATATTAAACTACAAAAAGTAGAGCTTCTGCTTTCAGGAGCAGAAAGTTGGTAGGTGCTCCATATTTATAACTGCCTATTACCTGTGAGATTGAGCTGAGGGATCAGATACTGTCAAAGTAATCTTCACAGATCTCAGCAACATCCACCAAGGAAGATAGCTATCATGAGAGAAAAACAAGTATGTGGCTGTGCAAGAAAAACTTGCTTGTTATTTTTCTTTTCATATGAATATCTTGAAAAGCAAGGCATACTTCCTGCAGTGTAACCAAGACCTGCATGCAAGTGGGGCCAAATAATATTCAGTTTAATAACTGTGCCAAAGCCTTTCGTATTCTTTTGAAAAGCTTCTTAGTAAAACTGCTAACAAAAACGTGGATTCTTTCTGGATGTCACTTTAAAATTAACAATATCATCAACATGACAGCCATGATATGTTACGTATTAAATCCATTCCTTTATTCCTCGTCTATTTCGTCTACTTCGTTTTTCAATATGAATGGCAGGATTTAATCTTGGAATAGCTTACCTACATTATAGAAGCCAACAGAAAGGTACTGAAGGTTTTACAGATGTGGAAATAATATTTTGAGCTCTGAGCATCTAAGAAATTACAGCATGGAGAATAGATATTTTACTTAAGTTTTATGCTAAAACCATCAGGAAAATATAAGTGCTCTTCTGTTATAATTATTGTTATCTTGTTTCAAAATTAATGCTTCCTATATTAATACCTAAAATGTCAGGATTTCATGTTCTCAAAATGGTGAATTATTTCTGCATAAGAAACATATCTACCTTAGATGACTGTTGAATATAACTGTTGCAAAAAAATTTCTACATAAAAATAAGTTTTGTGTTAAGTTTTAATTGCAGCTATTTTGTATTCATTCAGATACAGCAGACCTAGATCCTCCTGGTCTGCCAGACACAAAAGAGCATAATATGACAAAATAACTAAGATCTGAGGAAGGCACATAGTTTTATCTGCCTACTACACCTACAAGGCCAGCCAAGTAACAGAGGAAGAGTCTGGAATAAGAAATCTTCTAGCTTCAAATCCTTTTCTCAGCCTCCTAAGCCTTTCATTGTAGACTGTATTATATTATATATTTATGTTTTAATAGCAAACTAAAATCTTCTTGCTATAAAAGGTATATCAGGATATAGAAACACTCTGGAAAGCAAAGAGCAAATTAAAGTTCTAAGTAGCTTTTGAACCTCTGATGGGCATAGATTGTTTTCAAGAAAAAATAAAAAGAGAACATAGAAGAATTTTTTTTAATGACATTAAGAAAATCTAAAACAGTAGTACTGGTATTCTGCTTTTAGTAATAACAGTTAACACTCCTGACGTGTAAGTTTCCCTCCTTATAGAAATAAACAAGTTTTCAAACTGTTTCAATTCCATATTTTAGAACTAAATTTGAAGAATCAATCCAGCAATCAACATTAAACTATATGAAAAAACATGTTCTTATAATTATACACACTACTATTAATAATTAAATTATGAGATTTTCTCTTATAAAATCCATTTTGAGTCTCCTTATCTTAAGTTTGCTTGAAAATATTCCCTTCCCAAGGTTTACTTTTCTTGAAAATTTTTAGTCAAAGGCTGACTGGGAAGCCTGAGAGCAAGACTATAAAAACATCCAGTAGTTATTTGTAAACAGTAAAAAATATCCCAGTGATCTTTCTTGAGAAGACTGGAGGCTTTGGGGTGGGTACTTCAAATATGAATATGCTTTAAGCTAGACATATGTCCTTTGCCATTTTTGTTAAAAATCTGTCTACATTTGTCAGAGTGGTAAGTCTTTGAGGTATAAATATCATCTGCTATCCCTGGCATCAGGGAGCATAAAGTAAAGCTTTTAAAATTTGGGTTTGATCTCGCTACTCTGACAGGAAAACTGCTGCAGAACTTCCTGCTGTCTGGATTACAAGTGATCTTCTAGTTCCCTCCTCAAACTTATTCCTGGTCTTTTGGGGGTTTTTTGCAACAACAACATGCATTTCCTTAAATAACCTTTTTTGCTTCCCCAGTGTATTCATAGCCTGCATTGTATCTCCTCTCACCTTGTTTTTGGTTTTGCTGAGCAAGTTAACTTCTTTTAATCTCTCATCACTAGTAGTTCTTCTTTGCAAAGGTGAATAGTTTAACTATTCCTAGTGTTCAGGTAACTACCAGTGTTATTTTACCAGATTTATTTTTTTTTAACAAGGCCATATTCAAATTTCTCAACTAAAATGTCTTCAATGTATCATCCAAAATCCCTTTAGATTGGCATCCCCTAAGCAAAGACCGTCTCAGGGGTTTTAGATCTGCCAGACCAATACTGCACCATCACGGAATGACCAAGCAAGTTTCACCCTCACAGCTCTTACCTCCACCCTCGGGACACCTACCATCCCCACCAAGGAGCTGGCCAGGATCCTTCCAGCTTGGAGATCCAGAGGAAAAACCAATCTTTGCATTTAATCGTTGCTTGCCATGGTTTCAGGTTGATGGCAGGGCGGACAAGAGGCAGGGAGAGCAGGGGAAGGCAGGCACCAGACCTGAGAGGCAGGAGGCTGTTTCTTTTCTGCCCTCCGTGACTCGCTCAGCCGTGCTCAGCCAGCAAGAGGAAGAAGCCGTATGATGTGACTGGAGAGAGGACAAACACCGGAACCAGCATGCTGGAGGAAAGGGCTGGAGAAATACACTGGGACTGACAGCTTGAGGGACAAACACAGACTGTCAGAGCCTGGGAGCCACAGCTGCAAAGCATTCAAGGGAGCAGCAGACGCTGTGGATAAAGACTACAGGAGAAATGGACCTGCAAGGTAACTGCTAGGATTAGTAACCATCAGCGCTGGAGGAAGCAGATGGGGAGAGCTAAGGATCTGACATGCTGGCATGAAACTGGTACTGCCTCAGCAAGAGGCTTTGAACAAGGTATTTTGATGAACAAGGAGGGTATGAACTGTGTGTGAGAAGGTTTCAGAGAAGACAGACAAGAGCCAAGGAATGAAGTATGCAACCAGAGGCTGCAGAGAGCCACAGAAATCAAAGAGACTGCTTGAACAAGGGCCTCAGAGCAATGAGAGGACTGACCAGGTAGAGCTGGGAGGGGCTGTGACATGAAGGGGTGAAACAAGAACTGACAGAGCAAGAGCAGAAGGGCCAAGGTCAGCAGAGAGTGAGGACTTGACAGCAAGGAAGGAGTTAGCAGCGGGCAGAAGCAGATCAGGAGCAGGCTGGGAGACGTGGCAGAAGGAGCCACACTTGGGAAGAATGAGCACAGGAAAACACATTCCCCTAAGGAGCCTGGAAGGAAAGGGAAATTTCACCCCAACTCTGGCCATGAGCAAATATCTGACAGTTCCTCTAGAAAAAAAATTCCTCTTCCCCTGTGTTACTGATTTGTATGAGGAATCCAAATGCCATCAGTCTCTCCCTGAAATCCAGCAGAATTTTCCATACTGTAGTTGAAGTGTCAAAACCTGCCAATGAGCTGCACAGCAGAGCTTTTCCAGTTTGTTTTTAACAACAGTAGGAAATTAAACACAAAATTCCTGTTAAAATACTTTTCTTAAGGCTGAAAATTTAAGTACTAAAATGTTGCCAAATCCCAGACTTAAGGTTCACCATGCAGCCTTGGTTCAGCCTGTTTATTTTTATATCATGATGCAGTCATAATGATGTGATCGTATACTATTACATCCTCAGTAACAGTCTTAATAAAAGTCTTGCTCTTATTTAGTACAAATGATGGGTGATATTCACTCCATAAACAGTTATTCAGTATTTTGTTTGTTATCCTCAGTTTAACGGGCAGCCCTAGAACTTAACTTACTTCATGCTATTCAAATGCTGGTGTGAAGAAGGAACTATTATTTAATTGATTGTTTCGTGGTGCTTATCACTACAGTAGTATCTGACTGCTTCACTCCCATTACACAGGATTCAAACTAAACCAGGAGGTCAATTTTTTTACCTAGGTCAAATTGAGATGCCAGGGATCTGACTTTTAAGAGCTATTAGAATTACATATCAATAATACTCAGACTACAGCACACACAGAGTTCAGTGGTGAATGGCAGCTTGAGAACTATAAACCCAACTACATGCTTTGATTCAGGCACTTAGAAAACAGAAGGTAAAAAAATGTTTTAAATGAGTTGTTCAACTCATTTACAGTGACCCTGTGCCCACCCTTCAATCTCCAAGGCAGCACTCACTCTTTTAAAAGAAATAAGAGATCCTCTGTCTTCCTGCAATCTCCTGTTTTATTCATTTATACACTTTACAACTTCTGCAGCAGAACTCCTACACATAGGAGTCATCCTAAGAGCACTTCCACCCTATGATGAATGCAGAGTACATCCTGTGAAAAACCAGTACACCATCACACAATTAAAGCCTGTATGACAGTGCAGATGCATAATCCACTGAATTAAAACTGCACGTGTAACTTTAATTCCAGTGCTTCATAATATCTGAATACTTGCCTCTGCCAAACTATTCTTTTAGCATCATACCCATGTGTAGTGTTATATATAAATACAAATGGATAAGGGAGTCCCTGCTATATAAAGACGTACTTTTATGTGCCACAGTAGGATGTTACACAATACAACTCTGAAGAGTAACTCCTGTGGCAGTGAAGGAAAAGGAAACATCTGCACTTAGACTATAATTACTATGCATCTGTGAGACAATTAGTGGTCATTTTAAGTTGAGCAAACAACACTATCAACAAGATCAGAGCTGATTCATTTTTTTAAACCTGCTTTCAGCTACTGTACAGAATTTACCATTTATAATCACATACATAAAACATTTTTTCTTACAGTTAAGACTGCTAGCACATTTTAGCAGCTTAGGTTTCTATTACTAGCTCTCACAGAAGGACACTGGGATTTAAAAAAGAAAAATTCTGAACAGCTAAAAATTTATTTTCTCAGTGAGGCTATGCTGCATACATGTAGTAAAATTTTATCAATGAACACAAAATCCCAGTTAATAGAAATCATGGCAAAATGACAGTGGCAAAAAAAATTATTAGACATTTTTCAAGCCATAGTTTTACAACTCTATTTCTTTGAAACAATAGTTGAAGAATATTTTCTCTCAATCACTTCTAATTTAGTAGCAAGTTAGCTTCAGCTCCAAGGACCAAGGGTGCACTTTGACCCTCTTTGAACAATTCAGATCGAAGAGAGTTAGACTGGTTTAAGCTCTCATCCCATTTTCACTAAATAAACATTTGCCCTGCGAATGAAAATTGGCTCAGACAAAATAAAAATGGTATGGAATCAGCTCACCTGTCAAGACAAATCCTGCTATATTAGAGGGCTTTGCCCACAGGTACAGGATAATTTGCAGTGGTGTACAGAAAAATAACACAGATTTGCTGCAATTTTCAACCACGTAACTTTAAATTGAAGCAAATACACTCAAAACAAGCATGATCTGCCACCACAGGGGACAATCCATTCATATGACCTTAACACTCCAAATAAGAGCTAGCAGTTAACTTACCTAAAGTCAGTTAAGGTGCTCTAAATACAGATTCATACTGTTACTGCTATGCTTATTTCTATGTCTTTTTCCATACGTGCGTCATCAATTATGAGTACTATTGCAATTAACTTGTTTCTTTTGTACTATGCTGGATAGCTGTAGTAACCCACCTATAAAAAAATCACTAGAAGACAACAATAATTTTAAATGTCAGATCTAATTCTTAACATTGTGTTGTGTTTTAGGAAAAGGTAGTTTTAAAATAGAAATGCAATCACCTCCCTGGCCTAGTGAAACTCATGGCAATACACCTTAAAGGAATCCCTTCAAAAACCTGAACTGCCTTGGAGCTGGGCAAAAGGAGTGGAAGAAACAGGCAATTACCATAACGCAATGGATGAGCTGCAGGGTGGAGAGGGAAAAGCAGCCAAGAGGAAATTGGGAGCAGGCAGCAAGGGAGGAGGTCACAGAAGCCAGAAGAACAGCGGGAAAATGAACTCTTTGGGAAAAACTGTTTATGAAGAATTTATCTGTGAGGAATTACTTGCTATCAGAAAAGCAATAAAACACAGCAGTCCAAAAATGAGACGTAAACAGTCTCTTGGTAGGCATGTGTATGCCTGAAAAAAGAACTAACTTTGAAGTCAACCTAGTGGCCACTGAAAGCTTTCTCTTCATTTCAAACATAACTGGATTTAGTGTTAATAGTTGTATTTGCAAAGATCCTAGCACCTAAAATAGGTTCCTTGAAATATTTTTTTAAAAGTTTAAGATCACCAGATGCTTAAATTTTGTTTAAAACTTTATGAAACCATCACCTAATAAACTGTCAGGAGCTTCTCAAAATCCCCATCAATATCTTTTAAGTCTTTGTCCTGGTTTCAGCTGTGGTAGAGCTATTTTGATTCCTAGAAGCTGGTACAGTGCTGTGTTTTTGATTTAGGGTAAGAATAATGTTGATAACACACTGATGATTTAATTGTTGCTGAGCAGGGCTGACACTACATCAGTGACTCTTTCTCATGCTGCCCTGCCAGCACAAAAAGCTGGGAGGTGACACAGCTGGGACAGCTGACCCCAGCTGATCAAGAGGATGTTCCATCCTGTATGGCATCACACTGAGCAACAAAACTAGGGAGAGCTGGCTGGGGGTGGCAGCCTCCTGTTCAGGGACCGGCTGGGGATCAGTCAGCCGGTGCTGTGCAACTGCATTGGGCATCACTTGTTCTGTACATTGCTCTATAATCATTATTCTATTCCCTTCCTTTTCTGTCTGATTAAACTTTCTCTCAACCCACAAGTTTCACCTTTTTCTCATTTTCTCTCCCATGCTACTGGAGGGAGTGAGCAAACAGCTCTGTGGTGCTGTTTGTGTTTAGCTGCCTGCCAGGTTAAACCATAGCAGTCTTAAAGTGAAAAAAATGCAGTTCTTGTTTCCCTTTTTATAAGCATTCACGTGTTCCCTGTGTTTCTTCATTATGGCTGTGCTCAGATTGTCCTGAGAGAGGACCTGTGCATGTGTGTGTGTTCACATGTGCATGCAGAATCTGACAGCTCACAGCTTTGTCATACATTTGAGAACATTAATACAACATTAATAAAAATGCTCAAAGTGAAAGATGGTGTGATAATGTTTTGCCAAGTTTGCTTCTAAATGCAGTTCACAGGAGACACACCAGTATGAGCAGATGTCTCCAAAAGAAAGAAGATATGAAGGCAATCTGTAGATTGAATAGCTAATAGTTGGAATCAACTAAGTCTTGTGCAGAGTGCTGGGCAATTTTTGCATCTCATATGTTTTAGGTCATTCAAATAGCATGTAAAGGACATCATGGTATTGGAAACTTAGTACATAACATCAGAGTAAGAATAAATGGAAATTAATGAAATGGATATTATTTAATGAGATATATTAAAAACTCCTAAAGAGCCCTGTAGAACAACTTTATCCATATAAAAAAATTATTCTCAAGTAAGGTGTCAGCAATACTGAGACTTCTATAATTTATTTGGGATTAAATGTCTAAAAGACAATCCTTAGTGTTTTTCAGACAGAACTCTAAATACTGGTTTTCCCATAAATTTTAAGGCTTAAACACAAATAAGTAAAAACCAGGATAGCTGAAAAGACCATGAATGGGACATCTTATGGTTTTACATGCATTAAAAATTGACCAAATTTTGCTTTCATGGTTTCTTCACCAGGGTCTCTACAGAACAAGCTTCACTTCAGCCATGAGATTAGTCTCAGTGGAGCCAAATGAAGCTGCTCACATCAGGCTTTTTTCATATGTGACCTCCCAGACATCTGACTTCTTTCTGGTTTCCTAGCAATGCTGCACCCACCCCTAAGGAACTAAATTGCTTCAGCAAAGGCCGGTCTTCAAATAATTAGAAACAGGTAAATTAGGAGACTCTGAGGGATACCTACAATCAGCAGTGCTTTTGAGATGATTATTTGTCATCAGTTTATTCCTTGTAGGTTACTTCAGAGTAACTTTTTTTTGTAACACTATTCAGTAGATAATCACCTCAATATATGCTGTTGCTACAGTTCTGGGGCAAAATGGACCATCTTTGGATGTGTATAGTACAAGGCTTTTGAGTAGAAAGAGAGCTTTCACATCTGAAAGTGAAGAAAACAGGTTTATTTTTGACCCAGTCTCTGTAGTCTCATTTACCACACGTCTTAGTGATCATGACAAATGAAAGTGCAAATTTTGGTATCACATCTCATGATTGTAAATAATCCCTGGTGGCTGCATGACTGGGTCAGTTTAGGAGCCCTCAAATTGTTTAACAACAGAGATGTTAAAAGACTCTGCTTTGACAGCATCTCTTTTCAATTATGTTCGTAGATATATGAACATTGTTTGGCAGAACTGTACATCCAACTGACCCTACAGCTCAGGAGCCACATTTGTTTACACAAACTCAAGGCCACCTATTAATAATTTTCAGTGTTTTATACTTTGCCTCAGAGCAGACCATTATTTAAAATATAGATAGTATTTGCAAAATGCTTGTAATAGAACCCTCAGTTTAAAATCTGCCCTGGAGAAGTATTGCTAGACAGCAGCAAGCTCACAACAAGAGACGTTTGTACATCCTTCCACACCTTCAGAAAACGTAACTACCTATACAGAATCAGGTACCCAGACTGTGAAAGGAGCGATACGTAACAGTCCCTTGACTTTTATGCAATCACACTACAAAACACAGTTGTTTGTTCTCAAGAGTTCTCCATCATGTTCAAAAATTCAAAGTACCCATCAGTAATAGGTATCTGTACCCTCCTCCATACGAAGCTGATGTAAAACTGCCACCTATAGAGAATGTCAGCACAAATAATACAGCCACCAATGAGGGTGACCTACAGGCACGAGATACAACAATGTGCCCTAAAAGGGTAAGCCACTGCACTGTGTTCATGTTGGACTAGGGTAAGATGAATAAAAGTGAAACTGCCTTATAAACTTTGTTTGGCAAGGATCACTATTAGCACAAAATATATTTAATGTCCCCATTAATGACCTGGAAGGTGTAAAGAAACAACTAAAATTTCAGAGAAAAGTAATGTTCTGTTTCTGCAAACATCTCCTCATGTACATATTCAAGTGGAGCAATAATCATCTTCAGCGGGAGTATTCCCATCCAAACAATTACAACTAATTTAGTTCTGACAAGATCAGGAACAATACTGGAAAGATCTCAGATTGCTATGCAGGAAGTAAGAAATAATACAAGCAAATTCAGATAATTACAGCAGCAGCTAGGAAACTGCAAAACAAGATTTAGGCACAACAAAACCAACCAAATAAAAAATTAGCAAGAATAAGTCTAAATTACCAAGAATAAGAAAGCCTAGCATCGAAATACCCACCAAAGCTTTAAATGAAATATCTGAAAAGTCTTTATGCATATATCTTAATATGACAACAACACAGGCTAACATATTTCAGGACTTAAACATTTCCTGGAGCAAAGAAAATGCTTTTCATAATGTTCTTTTGTAGTTACTTTGGAGATCCCATTCTTGTCAGAAAATAGGGACCAAAAGGCATGAGTAGGGAAAAAACAAAAAGGAGATCTGTTTTATGAGGAGAAATTATGTCTTCTGGTTAGCAGATATCATATGTTACTTTTTTCAAGTGATGACTCAGCAGAATATGGCCATAATGTAAACATCAAGACAAGAGATGATTTATTTAGATTGGTTCAAGTGGGCAGAGCTAGGAATAACAGGGGGGAAAAGGGGAAAGAAATTATTCAGATTAACAAGAGCATTTCTGGCACTGAATCATGTAAAACTGTAAAAGATGAAGGTCAAAAGTCTCTCAACTTCAAGACATTGAGACTAAGTGGGACAAAGATGGGATAAACTGCAGGATGGACATCCTGATGACTGCCTGGAACTTCACAATACTGCAGTCATTTGTCATGGCAATGGCATAAACCTTACTCACCCTGTCACCATGGCATTAATAATACACTCAGAATAACTTAAAATGTCCATGAGAAATTAAATTGGTGACTTATGTTTTCTGGATTGTAATCTAATAAAGATAATTTTTTTTTGGTAAAAATGTGAGTTCATCAAGGCTGTAGAAGGAAAGGCTATCAGAAGAACTATCTAACTATAAAAGATAAGCTGCAAAAGCAATTTCAGGGAAGTGACATAATGGTGACAGCACTGAGAGAACTTTTCTCTAAATCTGGGATTTATTATTGTTTCAGTGGCAGATTTTAGCAGACACAGTGGACACATGAAATGATATGAAAGTGAAGTTATATAGTAACACTGCACATCTTCTATTCTTATACATTGTTTTTATTTTGCTGGTCCTGAAGTCCCTGAAACATTACTGACTTTGGGAAAAAGCAGGGCTTTCTTAGCTTAACTAATCCATTCTTCAACTCTTGTTTTGCTGCTTACACCATTTCTACAGTTTTAGGTCTTTAACTCAGCGGCACTGATGCTCATTTTCCAGTGTTGGTAATCAGTGGCAATTGGTTACAGCCTCAGCAGTGACAGGCAGGCTTACCTTTGGCATAGGTCTACCATGGAAAAAAGCATGAGCAATCAAACAAAAAAGGAATTAAAAAAAAACCCAGGAGGAGAGGTATGGAAAACAAGGGTTGATGATGGAAGAGGTGAAGGAAGGACAAGGAAGCAGAGAAAGGATCAGAAGTAAATAATTAACAGCAGGAGCTTGGTGGGAGGCTGGAGACCTAGTAAGAGTAACAGAGCTAGACAAAGCAAGATAGGATGGGAGTGGAAGAGAGATGGTTGAGGAGAAAGGGACAGCAGATCCTTTAAGAAGAGTAGAAGACAGATCCATCAGATAAAATTAAACCACAGAAACATGAGCAGTGTAAAATAAATCATGAATAGAAGCATGAGAGAACATAGGAAAATGGGGACTAGTGAAGTGAACGCAGAGAAACAAATTTGGATAATAGGCAAACATTCTGGCAGTTGTTGGCAGCTATGGCTTTCTTTGCACAAGCTTCTTGCTTTCTCAGGCAACGTAATTCCACTAAAGAATGCTTCCTCAAACCATCTTCAGAGCTCACTGATAATTCTTGGTGCTCAGATAACACCAATCTAGGAAGGTTCAGTTAGGCTCTAGCAACTTAATCTTTTTTAGGGTATGCTCAATAGTTACCTTTTTAATAATATTGACTTTATAGAAGTTGTTCAAGCCCCTTAATATAAGCACAGAAAAGTTAGTCAGAAAATGTATCAAAGCAATGAGCTCTCATTAAAAAGAGAAATGCATTATGCCTGCAGGACAGAATAGGTCTTTATGCAAATTTACATTAGGAATTGTATGTTTCAACAAACTGTCATATTTCCATACTAAAAGTAGGTAATCAGTATTAAAAGAACTGTGTGTAAATCAAGCCAAGGAGCAAAGAATTGTGAGATTTGATCTAAGTTTTGTTGAGCAGAAAGATTGTAAATACTGTATAAAGTAGAAAAGACCTCAAAATTGTATCTAATAATGATATTTGGTTCAGTACATAGCATCTCTGATAAACCTGAGTGAGGAATTTCAATAAAATGCACATGTGCTATAAAAACCTGTTAAGTAATATCACTATAAAACTATCAAATTAAGTATTAAATTTGATTATTGTCTATAGTCTAAATATTAAATTAAAAAATCAAAATTCAAAAACCCCTCTTCAGAACTGGATTGTTTTTTAGAGTTATGCATCAAAATTAAATAGAGTCTTACAAACTTTCATCTGGATTTGCTGCTGAATATAAGAACAGAAAAGGTTTTTAAATCAAGGAATAGAATATGAATAGCCCAAAAATTAGAATTATATTACATGCCTCTATAATACACCTTGAATGTTATTTATCCCTAAAGGTAGAATACTTACAGGTTTTCGAGTTGGGGTAACTTGAACAGAATGGTAAAAGTCTGGTTGGACTCGGCTGCTTTTCTTGAGTTTTCTTTTTCTTACAGAAGTTTCCTGCTCACTTAGATGGTGAGCTTCCACTATAGGCTGTGTTTCCTCCAGGCGAGGTGTTACACGTCTTCTGGCATGGCGAGGACTTGATCTAAAGCCCTGCAACAGAAAAAGCCATCATCGTGTTTGGCATCTCCCGGAATGGAGCTGTGTAACAACAGCAAAATCACACAGGATCTTAACAACACCTCAAGGTACAGGCATGCTCACCTTAAATTAATATAATATCCATATAAACTGCATGTAGCAATAAAGAGATGTTGCCAAGTGCTGTTAATATCACATTTGATTTATATTGCTCAATTACATGTATTATGGACGCAGCCAGTAGCACTAACTCCTGTTGCTTTTCTTCATAATCTCACGCTTTTAGTTATTTATAACTAAAAAGTTCTAATTTAAAATTTATAATTAAAATTTTCCAGGTTAATTCTTAGCCTCATGAGAAATGGTTTTAGGGAGCACAGGCAGAAAATGTGGACTTTTTTTCTGAGAAGCAAAGTGAAGAAAAATTGGTAGGTGGCAACAATTATGTCATCTCAGAAATACGGGTATATTTGGCCAAATTAATAAACTCAGGAAAAGCTGCCCTTCAGAAATGCTTCTTAGAGGTTTTCTGGGAAAACCTCTGAGCATCACCCAAAATGACTCACGGCCTTACAGAATTTCATTCCTTTAATGGCAACATGTATAATGCTATCCCTTTATTGCTACCTGCAGAGCATTTACAACGAGCATTCTCTCATTTCACTGAGTCCCCTCATGAGCATGCACAAGTCTAACAAGGGCCATTTGTACTGAATACAATGTTGGTTGATATTAAACTTGGCCAGGTTGTTTCATTCATTCACTTAGTCACATCAGCTTTCAGAATAAGTGAGCCAAATCTATGTCCTTAGCGACAGTCTGCAGTTTAGGGACTATATTTCTTTTCAAAACCAAGAACAGATGCAACTACTTTCTTTTTTTCTTCCAGTAGAATACCTCTGCTGAAGTCCTTATGCAACAAAGCCAGCATTTTAGAATCAAACTTCTGGAAGGTTAGATTTTAGATAAAGCTGCAGAAATCTATGCTGTGAATCTAAATATCCTGAATTCCTGCCAGCAGAAAACTAGTGGGAGCAGTACATTTCCATATAAATCTGCTGTTCTTTTTCTCCCCCCTTCCATTAACTCTTGGGTTTTGTGATTTGTTTTGCCTTTTTTGTTGCTATTTTAATTAGGAAATCAGCACAGAAGAGTTATGCTAAAATGCTGTTATGTTGGTAAATTGAAATAATCAAAAGTACAGCTCTGTGAAATTTGGATTTCCTCCTCTAATGTTCCTGAGACTGCAAGGGAAGACAGCAACAGTCTGTTCTGGACACCCAGACGGACAGACAAACAGCTATTGTCATTATTTAAAGGTGTTCTCCATTAAGTAAGTATACCCTTAAATGGCCAAAAGACACAAATGCACATTTCCATACACATGCTAGTAATTGCTATAGATACACACTGCATGCAACAGATGATGTAAAAAGGTTGAAGTGAAGGTGAAGTAACTTCAAGGTAACGACCTCCTACACATGAACACTGGAGAGGAGGGACAGAAATAGAGCCCAAATCTACTTAGTCAGTCTGGAAGGTCCATGTATGTGGTGCATCAGGGCTGTGAAATACATATGATGCAAATGTACAGCCAAAATTTCTTGAATCTTTTTTTGTGATCCCTCCTACTCTACTGAAGTACTATAGGTAAGGACAGACCTTGACACCCCATATCTGAATGGGAGCAGGACCCTGTCCATCTCAACCAAAGCAAGCAGTACAGTGGAAGCCACTGCAGCCAGCAGATCTGGGCAGGTTTAGAAGCATCTCCAAACACTCAAAGATGTAAATCTGAGACTCTGCTACACTATTGCAGTGGGAAAGCTTATTGCCCCATTTTCTTTCTACACTGTAAACAGCTAACAGATACTTACAATGTATCATTCAATATGATACTAGGGGCTATTCGGGATAACAGGGAAAAATACAACTCAGGGAGCCCAGTACTCTAGAACTTACTGCTCATGGAAATTTTCTTTTAGAAAAAAAATGCTAGTGTGCATCAGGGATTATTCCACAGTAAGTGCAAATATTCCTTAAGAGACCAAAACACCCAGCAAATCTGTTCCAAGTTCTGAAATCAGAATAGATTTTCTAAATGTTAAGTGCATTATGGTTTATTTACACATGAGGGCTACCGGCCAAAGCCTTGTGATATACTCTGCACTGCTCCCTCTCCACACTCCCATCCCATTAGCTGGATAAAACTCTTTGGGAAAGTATGTTTATGTAACAGAAGAATTTGATAGAAGCTAAGCAGCTCTAAAAGTGCTTAGAAACACATGCCAAATAGGGATTTAAGTATGTGAGTCTGTCTCACCGAGTGGCTTCACCTCAAAATATGTCAAGGTTTACTGATTAAGTATTTTGTTTCAATATGAAAAAGTCACCTGCGATTTCCAGAAAAATCTGCTTCTAGACAATGCTTTGCCTTGATATTTTCTGTATTTTTCACTTCTGCTGTTTATTACTAGCAAGAAAATGGGATCTTTATCTCTTTAAGAGCTCATCTGCTTCTGTTTGCTGAAGCTTATTCTTCTCTTGAAGTCATAATCTGCCTGTGGTATCACAAATGGTTGCTGTGGGGAGGATTATAATGTGATAAAGGCAGTGGATCATGATTTCGGGTGGAAAATTAATTCCATATCTACAAAGATAGAGTTACAAGGGCAGAGTCCTCAGACCAAAACCCAAAATGCTTACTCATTCCTGCAATGAGACTTTGCCAGAGCAAAGACGCAAATCTTGAAAATTTCAAAATTTGGTAATGAAAAATGAAGACGGGTGTTAAAAGTGATGTAACATATGGTAGCTGCTACTCCTATGCTCAATGCAAAATTAGGATGGTCTGTGATTCCTTCTAAACAGTGAAATGAACAGAAGCTTTTTGTGTCATCTGTGTTATTTATCCCTCAGTTTAGCCCAGAATTAGAAACATCATATTAATACAGCAATCAAAATAAAAAACATGGAAATCACACAAATATTTGTTTGACAAAGACAGCACTATTTTAGATGTTAAGTCAGTGCTCACAGATGAGCAGAAAAGTGTTACAAAATGCTCAGGGAAGCACAGTACACCACCTGAGACCAAATCACTGAGGAAAAGCTAGAGATTTTAAAATCACATGGATATTACAACGAGGTTGCTCTCACACTGTTAAGCAATTTGTAGTTTCCAGTATTATGTGAATGCTGTGTCACTGGGCAATGAAAACCTTTTCTTGTTCTTTGTGCTGGGAGGGAGTTGCTCATTCCCAGAACCTACTGCCTGACTCATTTTTGTGCCTGTAAAATTCTGAAACAAGGCAAACCAAACAAAACTTCAAACACATATTTTTAGAAAACCTGTCTCCAAAATACCAAAATAGCTGCACAAAGATATGCCCTAAAGTATTCTTCCTTAAAGAAATAACTCACATAACCACCAGAACCAGTTCTAGACATATCTGAGGAAGACACAAGGCAAACTGAACCTGGAATTATCTTCTCTGCAAAAGTATTCATGTGCATTCTTCCAGTTAGAGTATGTTTGAATCTGGGAAGAATGATCTTCCTAATCAAACTCTACAGCAAACAGGAATGGAAAGGTGTCTCTGGAGGCTGTTGCAGAGCCAAAGGCTAGTTCACCTGGTCTCAAAGGAGCTTTTCTGTATGAGGAAGCAGGTTGGAGAGATCAGCCTCTTTTAGCTGAAATTCAGCCTTTTAAGTCTTCTCTGAATGCTGGGGGTTTTTGGTTTGATATTTTTCTTGTTTGATTGTTTGGTTGTTTTTTTCTCTGGAATGCATTGAGAGAACCTATTTTGTCTATCTTTATAAGCAAATCGATGATGAATGTTGCCAGCCTGGCCACTGCATGCCAGAGCACACTGTGTAAAATTACTGTCCCAGTAAGATGTTCTGTAAAAAAATACCTTATCCAGCCAAGTTTTAACTTCACACCTCTGATTCAGTGACTCATTTCTTGTCTATAGAAACACGTGTGGGTTTCCTCTGACCAAAGTTCAGCAGACATTCCCTCCCCAGGTAGCCCTTTGAGCCACCGAAGCCACCAGGCCAGATGAACCACTCCCTCACAGCAGCCATTTCTCTCCACTGGCCCAAGTTGACCACTTCACTCCAAGACACCCATACTGTGAGTATCCAAATTAAACAGGATGGATCAGACCCATGGTGACTAGGTTTTGGTCTGCCTTCAATACAGTATTTATAATTCCATACATATTTTATCATCAGACTTCCTTTTTATTTTTCTCCTTCTACGTGAAATGGTTTCTTCCATCACTTTTTTTTCCTGTGAGAATTTTACATTGCCTTATTCATGGATACCACTCTTAATGGATCCCCATAATTCAGTACAGTATTCTTATAAATTCATATTACTGATATATGTAACAGTAGAGCACATTTTTCTGTTCTGTTCTGTTCATTTCCTATCCCATCTTCTTTCCAATGAGGCTATACATCTGAAAGTAGTCCTCACTGAACTGTTAAAAGTCATTCAAAAGGCCCTTTCTTAAGATCTTAAACCTAAAAATTAAGAAAGTGGCTAAGGACTTTTCTCTGTAATATACTCAACCTTGCATTTCTTAACAACACCATATATATTTATTTGCCCCATTTCTTCAGTATGGTCTGGTATTTGATAACCGAATATGTTATGCTCTGCTATCCTTGTTATGTTTTTGCTTATTCTCATTCCTAATTTGTTCATCATATAAAACAGGAATTTGAAAATTCCTAAAAAACTTGTCTAGCTTTTGCTTTTATTTAAATTTACAGATAAGAACATTTTGAATAATGTATTGAACCTTTTCTTTCATTTTCTTAGTTTTTCTGTATTTATTTTAAATTCTTTGTCTGATACTTTAACAGCACCATATGAATACATCAGCGCTACCCCATGTGTGCATTATTGCTTTAGTGATATAAATCTCTGACTCGTCCATTCTTTCAATGTGCAATTGTATTAATTCACCTTCTCCTTTCCATTCTAGTTTCTACTAGCCCTACTGCCTTCATCATACATTATCTCTATTTTTATGCTTGATAAGAAGCCACATTTGGTTTTCTTTTTTTCCAGTGTATAAGTATTTTATGTAGAATATACTGGTTGTCAGAATTCTGATCTTGGAACCCAACCTTTCCAGCCAGTATGGGTTCTCAGAGTCAGTAAGCATTAACATCAATAGAAGTAAAAGTGCATTATCTGATGCCCAGCTGAAGTCAACAGAAATCTTTGCATTAGCTTCAGTGGGCACTGGACTGGAGCCCAGTTTACCTTCTGGCAGAACTTAGTAAATCATAGAGATTTACTAGCTAGCATTAGGCCACAATTCAGTGACAGCAGAACTCAAGTGTGTTTGCCAAGGCCTTTGCAGATATTTGAGTAATTCCTGTAGATTAAGGTGCGCTAATGAATATCAAAGCCAAAAGAAGCTCAGATAGAACATCCAGCTTTGTGTTCTTGCTTTTAAAGTTTCTGACAGTGGTTGTACGTGCATGAGAATTGTCATCTGGTACCACTGTCAACTAATGGCCTCAAGAAATAGTCTTCAAATTGTCAGTTACCACCTGTTTAAAGCTTGGAAACTTTCAGGTCTATGCAACCCACAACATCTTAGGGCCTGCAGACATTCGTATGCATAGCGTCAAACCCTTCTCAATGTGCCGGCATTCTCAGCTGTTTTACGGACAGGCTGAAACAGAATTAAACCCTATAGCTGGAGTACCTACTTCAACTAAAAAGGCAGGTTTAATTAAATAACTTTATTGTATCAAATTCCCCTGCACACTGAAAGTGAGAGATATGAGATTCTTTCTGCTATGCAGAAAAACATATATATATATGCATACATCTATGCATCTGAATTGTAAGAACGGTTTTAAATTAAAAAGTGGCCAAGACTGCATTATTTCCCTCCTTCCTCTTCCACAGAGATTTCCATCCCAAATACCATCAGTTTACAAAGAAGCAAAGAAAACCTGACAACATTTATTTAACTGCCAACTCTGAACATTCAACCCAAAATCCAAGACTCAAGTTAAGTTCTCCAAGATATTTATAGTGAAGATTCCTGAGTAATGCAGTGTGTAAATTTTCAATCACAAGAAGATTACCTACACTTACTGAGTGTATTACTTCACTAACACCCAGGGAGGATGCAACTGCATTCATTCTATTTTGATTCTATCAGAACTAAAAAGATAGACTGCAACCTTTTTTTTGTGTGGTTCTCTTGACTATTTTTTTTTAATCTTACAAAGGGTTACTCCTCTAAAGATCTGAATCGGGATCTAAAACATAAAATATAAGATTTTACATTTTATTTCTCATTCCACTCCCTCATTAGCAAGCTTTCACTGATGCTGCTTTGCATGCCTTATGTTTATTTTAGGAGATATTATTCTTAACTTCTAAAATCTAAACTCTAAGCAGTGCTGGAACCATTTCTCAGATATTGAAGACTGTGATTTGGCACGTGTAACATTCCAAGATAAGTCCACACATTCAAAGGCATTTAAAGCAATTGCCTTTTATATAACCTGAACAAGATTACTTTCCCAACCAAGTTCATGAAACAGAACATCAGTCATCTGCTTTCCAGTTCATAATCAGGTCCCCCAAGTAAATACATAGGAGCCCTTGTGTGAAGCTAGGTTTAGGTGTGACTTTAGAATACAGTGTCTAGTAACCCATGCTGTTTAGCATGACATGTTTGGTTTTTCCTGTCATAAGACCAGGATTCCTATCAAAGCACAGGTAAATTGTAACATTAGGAAAGTCTGATGATCTACAAGCAAATAGCCAAATGGAACACCCAGTCAGGCCTCAGGATACCCTTTAAATGCTCTTTCCTGTCTAAAGCTATAAGCCACGGAAGCTGGCCTGTTCTCCATGCAGCTCTGTCATTCTCTGACAAGAAGCCTTGCAGCTCCCCACAGCCGCTTCGCGATGGCTCGTCCCAGTTCCTTCCCTCTTACCTCAGGGCACTGCAGCCTACAGTAGGAAGGGAACAATTATTTAAGAACAAAAAAATCAGCATACTGCTTGATCAGTGGTCTGCAAGGGAAGGTTTAATTTAAAATATACTAGTGCATTCCCCCTAGCATGTCCCCTTTCCAGCCCTGCTTCCTCCACTTTCCATCTCATCATGTCTCCTCATCTTGGGCAGTGTCCAGTATACATCAAGGATCTGCCAGAACAAATTAGCCTTAAATATTAAAAATACAGTAAGAAGCTGAATAAGAAATAACAGAGATTGCTAAACTATACCAGTGCTGCCAAACATCTAATACAAAGAAATTACTCTCTTCTGTCCAGTGTGCTTGTTTGAAACACAAACTGGTAAGAGAATTTATCCCACCACAGCATGTGAAGAGGCATCTGTACTTTTTCAGTTATAAAATAGACGCATAACTGATGAGAGACTTAGCAGTAGTATATATAAAAAAAGAGATACCTAGGCTGGAATTCAGGTATCTATTGAGATAACTAGATTCAGATACCAACAACATACCTGAACAAGTCTTTGCTTCTTGTTATCACCAATTAAAAATTTAGTCGACACATTCAGTGAGGCTTGAAGAACCATTCAGCACATCCTGAAGCAGACATCAACACTAGGTCAGCTGAGCAGCTCTATAGACTATAAGCTGTAAATGCCTACAGTGAGCTTATTGGGCCGTATAAGGGGATGCTGTTTTTACAAATTCACTTTCCAACTCCTACTTTCACATGAAGGAAGGTAGCGGAAGCAGATCAGAAGAGAGTAATGCCTCGACTTGGTTCTATCATGTTCTTGCTAGAACAAGGAAGAAGGATAAATACAATACCTCGGTCTGACATGATTATGTATCTCAGTATAATTTTTGCTATCAATTTTTATAATCATCAATTAAACCTGTAGAATCTGTGTTTCACTTCCAGTCTGCTCTACTACCTACCCTACCGTCCTGAAGCTGAAGTGCCGTATTTAAACAGCTGAGTGGACAGGGGAGATAAGGACATTGGCACAACTTGCAAGAAATGTGTCTTTGCCCAAACATCAAGTGCAGTTAGTTTCTGTAGCTGATATGGTGTTTTCACACTTCAGCCACAACTCATGTTTCATTCCCACTGATGAGTCAGGAACAGCAAAGCTCTGACTCTCCTTGATGCAAGGCAGTAGGGCACAAGGGAGCACAGCAGGGGCTGACACTTTGGGTACAAGTATCCAGATACCAGGTACCCAGGCACACTGGTGAACCAGAAGCACAAGGAATAGGCTCAAAACCAAGGCAGCTTTGCTAGGTCAAGATCAGCTGTCTCCACGGTGAGCCTGACATGCTAAAGCATCTCTGCCACACAGAGCTGAGTCCTTGCCCCGGGAGGCTGGAAGAGCCCACGTGCCCACTCTCCAGAGCCCGAGACCCCTCCAGGCTGCAGCGCACGTGGAGCAGGATGACAGGCTGCAGCTCTGGATGGTATCCTCGCGCGTCTGCCATGGCCAGGCCCCAAAAGCCAGCTCAGCTGAATCAGATCCTACATGAAAACATTACAAGGTGACTTCACCCTGTGCTCTGCACATTCTTCCATAGCACATCAAAAGTGTCTCCACTTAAAACAGTCTGGAAACGGAAGAGAGTGTGAGTGAGGTTTCCATGCCCAAGGAAAACACACACAACAGCCCTGGAGCAGCCACAACCCCAAGGGTCATACTACCCTGTTCATGTGGTGCTTTCTTACATTTAATACCCTCAGCCTAAAGAGCTGAGCTATTTCTGAGGGAGAATCCACAACCTGATCTATCACCCTTATAATCTAACTACAGTAACTGAAAAATCAGTGCAGATGATTAAGCTTTACTGAGCAATGTGTTATCTACGGAGCCCTGCATGATCCTTTCTGTCTGTGTAAGAACAGTTTCTCCAGGAGATGTGGTAATACATGTGCCCACTGCAAGTATGACCTCAGCTATTTTAATTCATGGTTTCAATCTGAGGTTAGTTTAGGGCAAAAGACAGCAGCTAGAAGCTCCCATTCCGTACATGTGTACCATGTGTCTGTTAACAGGCAGATGGCCACAAGCCATGCCCCCCCTGCATTCCCTTGAAACCAGGGCTCTGCTTGTGTGTACCGGGAGCGTGCACTTAAACAGCACACAGCACAGCTGAACTGCAGCTCATCTAAAACACACATTTCCAGACATAACAGTAGATACTGAGAAACCTGGATATCTAAATACTTACATGATGGCCATGAGCTTGTTGGCATAACTGTACTAATGGCAAACTAGAGTAAGTACTTTTATGAGGTAGTGTATCTTTATGCAGTGGTTTTCCCTGTCCTGCTAGAGAACCGTGAGGACGTGTTCATTTATAATGCAGGTCCCAAGACCATGCCTGACCACTGATGTGGACCATGACACAATGTCAGTACTTTATCAGGTGATTGATGGAGCTCAGAGGAGATCCCCTCAGCATTTCAAAGCTCTGCAGATCATCAGAAGCCAGAGCAGAGATACAGACAAACAGAAGGCTATATAAATGTATTGGGCATTTGTACACTACATTGTGGTACAGAGTAAAAGTACCCAAGTTAACTCCTCTGGAGTTAGTTTAGCTCAGGCACTCGAGCTAAACAGGCTGCAGCAACCAGACAAATCGCCATGTATTTTGTGATACAATTGCCAAACAGGCTGTTTCTCGCACAGACCGATGCTTGTGGGCTATCTAAAGGCAGCACTGCTGTGACTAAAGCTGACAAAGAGTGATGGACAGACGACATATAGTAAACCAAATCTCAGTGATACCTAGTTTGCCATGTGACAGCTCAGTGTGGCATACTCAGTCTGGGCCACATTATTGGATACGTTATAAAAAATGGACGGAAGGATTTGTCCTTATAACGTGTAACCTGTATTTATAGTTCTCCATTCATTCCTGTACATAAGTGCTCTCATACATCTAAGAAAACAATTCATTTTTGTCTCTGATTTATTTTCCTTTGAACCTGTTCCTTAACTCTTAGACAGCTAATGGAAAAACAGTTTAAACATGCTGGGGGAAAATCATGTCGAACACAAAAGTAAAATATTTTCAGGCTGATTCAGCTCCATAAAGACAATGAAACATACTTTCAATAGGTAAATGAATGTATTTTTCTGGCTAGTCCTGCACATTTCTGGTGCTCCTTGAATGCACTCCCTCCGATCAAACAGAAGACTGAAATTCAGCTTGGAGGGTCTGCTGATTTCTTTCTGTGGAGCTGTACATATCTGGAGCAGTTTATAAATAACTGCAATGCTCAGGATGAATTATGGTGCAACTCTTCAAAGACTATTCATTATTGTTTTGTAAGATAACTAGAACTGTATTTTTAGGCAACTGTTTCACAATCAGCCTCAGAAGGGGCATGATTATGGCAAAGGTACACTTAGGGATAAGTTTATGAACAATTTTCTGGGCATCTGTTTTGACAAAGTAATATATACATTTCCTGGAGACTGTTGTACTACAGTTTTGCATCCACTGTACCATAATGGATGATTTAGAAAATCCATTTGCTCTTAAAAATTTTCATCAGTCTTGGATGACCTATTTCACTACCAGTCTTGTCACAACAATAGACTGAATATATACAACCTTGCAGTGACTGTTCAGTGTACTAAAATGAAAATGTGGGGTCTGCAAAACTCAAACTACCAAATGCTATTCCTTTGCTACAGACATGGTTAACACACACTGCCAGCCCTCCCAGAGAGTCTTTCCACGAAGCGTCAACTCCTGTTTGTCTTACTGGTGTGTTTAGTTCCACCTGGGTTATGTGAAGCCAGAACTTACAGTGGACTGTAAAACTTGTACTGATTTGTTTCCTAGTAGATGTATACCTGTAGGTCTCAGTGGAAGCATTCATAGGAAACTTGCCCAAATATGTGAGTCAAAATTAAATAAATACAAAGTGATACAACTACCCACCAACACTGATACCTTCAGTTCCTGAAGTCATGGTATTTGTAATTTAAAAGATAAGATAAAGGAAAACTGTAAAGCTCAGAGAAAATTTCAGGCAAAATATTTATAAAACTGGTCATTTTTCCCCAATAATATGAAAACTGCTACTTTAGCAATTAGCACAATTATCCCTTCACAATCTCATAAAATCCAACCATTTATAGATCCTGAATGAGAACCTTCCTTTTCAACAGTTTTACCACCAAATCAAAAGACATTAAGAATTATACCATTCGGATTAATTCCTTCCAGCCTAAGGGCTAGAAGCTTACTTCCCTTTTAATTGAAAGGTAAAAATCTCACATAATCCAATGACTCCAGAGGCTTCAACTATAAGGAAAACTAATTCAGAAAGAAATTTAAATCACAAGAAGTGACAACACCAACACGTTAAGCAATGCTTTTAAATTGAAAGGTACGGGAGACTTTCAGACCTCTTTCTAAAGCGTAAAATATTAAACATTGAAATGTACCAAGCCCAAGCCCACAAAGTACTCAGAGAAAATTTGTCTACTCCATGAAAAAAAACAACTTCTACAGAGAGCACAAGAAGAATAACATCTGTGAATTACTGATAGCCTTTACATTTATATTACTATTATTATTATTATTATTAATAATAATAGTAAACCCCAAAAATGGATCATAGTCCCTACTTTGGTAAAACTCTCACTGAGTTATACTGTTATTTTGGTCTGGTTTTGGTTCAGCACAGACATTTTCTTCTACAACTGATTCTCAAAATAAAGAAAGACTAGTGCAAACAACTACATCAAAGTCTGATGTGTCACGTAGCAATGAATATTTCTGTTGGAAATTTACTTGTTTTCTTTTTAAAGCAGTGGCATATCTAGGTCTTCCTGAGATTAGAAACATTAACCATTCTGGGTGCGACTCCTTTGTGACTTCACGGAATTGCTATAGTACCATGGGGATGGAAGAATCTCAAGAGCAGTTACAGTCATAATGAATCTAAGGACAGTAATAAAAATATATATTAAAAATTAAGCCTGACAAACTTCATTGTTTGTAAGTAAGTGTTAGTGGGGAGGTGGAGACATCACTGTAGTATCTCGATAAACTCTCACATCTTCCTGGTAATTTTTTCTGCTCTGAGGCACCTCTAACAAAGACAGACTTTAACCTACTCTATATTCATAATGATTCATGCAAATTTGCCTCCTTTTGAGGCAGAGGGTCAAGTGTTAAAGTTCATTCTATAATAAGTAATATCTGCATAGACTTTTGATGTATAATAATGAGGCATGTTTTGCAGAGACATTAAAAATCAAGGCCCACAGAAATGAACTATTTGTGGATTCAATTCACCAGTGGCATATAAAATTCAAAACAGGAGGACTAAAAGGGATCAGAAATACATTTTCAAATTCTGTACCTACCCTCCCATAGTATGCAGTCTTATTTTTTATTGTGTGGTTCAGGATTCAATAGCTCTCACTGTATATAGACAATGAAGGCATGCACCATGAGAGCCATGGCTGTGGCAAAGAATCTCAACATAAAATTGCACACATCTATTTTTCCAAATATAAGGCTTTCCTGGCAGGCAGTCAGTCATGCAGGAATTGCCAACTGCTCTGTAGATAGGGCAATTATAATTCTCTGTGCACTGCTGCTAGACCACCTGCACGTTCACATGTGATGGAAGTCAGATTTGAACCCAGCTCTCAGGAGATGAATGCCAACCCACTGCTATTTACTATCAGCCTATTTTTCATTATCTCTTATTACAATTAAGAAATGCTATTTATAACTACACCTGACAAACAACTAAGCATGGTGGAAGCTAGCAGATGTACCTTGTGCTATGGAACTTGGAGCTCCGATGTTACATTCATTTGGTGGGGGGAGAGGGGGGATTATGCAAAGCCTGTATTTTCATGTATCATGCTTTGCTTTCATCAACAGCGTATTGCAGTTGGAAGCACATAATGTTTTGTGATGATACAGATAGAGAATGTCAAATTCTGCTTCAGATAATGCTTCCAATTTTTTTATTAGAACTATGCCTGTAGTTTTTTCATTAATGAATTCTATTAGATTCATTAAAATAACATTTTACTTGAAAAAATACGGGAAAATGAAAATTTAATGATGTCATATGAGTCATCGTTTCTCAGTCAAAAGTCTCATCAGATAATGAAGGGGAAAACAGTTCCACCACCTATTTAAAAGGGCACTTTAGACCACTAACTGCAGTATTACTCCATCTAAACAAAATACAGAAAATTATGAAAGAATATAAGAGTTACTCTAGCGTGTTTCACTAAATGGTCTAGGAAATATTTTTTCTTCCAGGAAATATTTTAAATTTGTCTACTTCTGACTGGATGATAAACAAATAACCACATGCTGAAGCAATAAAAATAAATTACTCTGCCAACTTCCCTTTGAAGTGTCACCATGGAGGATGGCATGTATTTCAAAACATTAAACTTCATCTCCATCTAGGCTCAGGATTGAGTGAATTTTACATGGAAACCAAGCATTTCATATTGGATAAACTAAATAGTGAAAAAATATTTTGATTTCCAGAGGGAAACATTTGTTTGTTCACTTTACTGAAGCACTTTGAACAATGAACTCGGGCTTTTCATGGTTTAAAGACAGGACACTCCCTATGGCATCTTCTCTTCATGATAGTGTGTGCAAATTTCAAAATAGTTAAGAATTTAAAACTAATTGCCAGTATGAACCATGTCGCAAAAATGTATCCCATGCACACTTTTGAAAACATTAGTCATAATTGGATAATTTTCACACCCACAGCAGGGTAAGGAAAAATGCAAATAATTTAAAACAAAATACCATTTGAGTGCAAAACTCTCTCTCAAGGATTTCAGAATAATAGGCAATGGCATGAAGATACGCCTTAAATCAATAGCAGGAAACCAGGCAAGAGAAATATCTAGACAGGAGCTCTACAGGGCAGCATGGAAACAAAGTGGGTACTAAAACAAATATTATTTTTCATATTTTCCCAGCAATTATGCTCCTCATTCAGAATCCCTAGGAAGTGACTGGGGTTTGTGTTATACTTTCAGCACTGGCATGTAAGAGTTTTGATTCCCCTGACCTCTGAATGCAAAGTCACACACTGAACTGCCTGCCAAGCAGGCTTGTAGTCTGGATCCTTCTGGGATCTCCCGCGGCAACATCCAAGCCAAGTGGGAAACTTCTCCGACAAGGAGCAAGGCGCAGGTGAGGGGTTGTGGGCGAAGCAAGCGAGCAGAGGCTCTGCAGTCACAAACCCGACCAGCTCTGCACCTATTTACAGCGTAGTCAATAACTGGGCTCAGGGCTGCTTTTGGACAGAGGGAGGTCTGGCACGTACAGTAAGCACAGCTTTTCTCCAAGTAACCAATTCCCTTGGGAATGACATAAATCGGCAGGCCGGTTAGGGTAACACAGATGAAGAGCTCATTTTGTGTTGGGAAGAAAAAAAAACAAACCAAGAAATGAAAGAAGACATTATGTCTTTCATGCAAAATCAAAAGTTCACGATGGGATTTCATTAACAAAAGACCACGACAATATGTACTCGGGTAAAGAGAACAACTTCTGACCTTGAAATTGCGTGCTAAATAAATTACCTCAGAGCGAAAGTGGTGAGTTCTCATGACAGCATCTGGAAGGGAAGCAGAAAGAGACACAGGCTCCACCAGCTGCACCTCGCATTTCGCCCCGGCTAACGGGTTTACCCCGCCACTCGCCCTTTGGCGCACACTCCGGGACGGGTCTGGCCCTCCCGGCACAGCCGGCAGCTCCGCCCGGCATTTATATTTAATTCATCGGAAAGAAGTTCAGCGTAAAGTTCTGCTGCGCTTTGACAGACCGGGGTGAGCTGGGGGGTTTCCCAGCCTCTCACCTCTCTCCCGCTAGCCGAGGTTTCGCTAAGGGATGGGTGGAGACAAGGCTGCCGCAGTCCTGGGCTCGGCTTGAATTTTCTTTAAAGCCTTTACCCGGCTAAACCGTGCCAGAGCGGCCCTCCGCCGGCAGAAACCTGGGGATGGGCCGGGGACTCCCCCCGCCGCCCTCGGGGACCGGCAGCGTCTCTTACCTCGGCTCCTTGAGCGACCTGAAAAGACGGATTTGATGGGATGCCTCCCTTTCTGGAGCCTGCGGTGCCAGCAGCAGAAGAATAAAATCGTGGCAATGGTCCCCAGCAGCAGCAGGAGCAAGAAGAGGGCGCACTGGATGCTGTAGGGTCTCAGCAGGACCAGGAAAGCCGCGGCAATCATGGCTCAAGCGCCCGGCTGCCCCTGTGCGTGCGCGGGTCTGCGGCGAGCGGCGGGGGGCCGGGCAGCGCCGGGCAGCCTCTCCCCCCGGCNCGCCGCATGGCAGCCGGCGCGGGCACGGCGGGGCGGGGCGGCGGCGGCAGGAGGAGGAGGAGGAGGTAGAGGAGAAAGAAGAAGAAGAAGAAGGTGCCGCCGGTGCCGGGAGGGAAGAAGGAACGAGGAGCAGCGCATCCCGCCGCCGAGGGGACTCGGCCGGTGACATCACGGCTGGAGCTGCTGTAGAGGGAGGCGGAAAATGGCTGCTGTGAGGTACTGGGGGACCCCCGTGCGAAAAGAGAGGCTGCGACCCAGGGGCGCGGGGTGTCGGCAGCGGCGAGCGCCCGCGCAGGTCCGTGGGTCTGTGGCGTACCCTGGACCCTAGGCGTCGGAGGAGGCCGGTTTCATGGCGGGGAAAGGGATTGGGAAATGACAGTGAGATCCATCCTGACAAGGTGACCAGGGCGCTCGTGCGGTGCTGCCCCGTGTCCCCGATGCCGGCATTTCGGCAGCAGCCGGGTGCGGGCGGGACGGGGCAGCCTGCGCGCCGCTCGGCCGTGCCCGACGCGAAAGGCGCCGGGGCTGTGCAGAGCAGCACCTGCAGGGACCCTCGCACTGCAGGAAACTGCAACGCGCTGCAGCCAATGTCAGCGCCGTGCCCTTCGCTCAGCGCCGGGCCGCAGCTGGCGCGGCGCAGGCAGCATCGAAATCCTGCCATGTGCAGGGTGCTAATGCAGGTGATGACAAGAGTTCACCTCTGTCGCTGTTGCTGCCTCTGTAGTTGTTACTGTGATGCTCCAGACTTTCGAAGACTGTTTCAGAGGTGTTTGAAAATGCAGTTCTAAACTCCCTCGCCCTGCTAAACCACACACACACACAAAATCATTTGCTGAAAATTTAGCCAGGTTCCATTTTGCAATATTGCATTTACTTGTGTTACTGGGGGAAAAGGTTCATTCAAGGCAAAACTCATGTGATTTTCATGCATCTTTGATGTGAGCACATAAATCTGAAGGACATTTCCAAAACTTCATAGAAATAATTAAAATCTCTGTGTAAATATTGGAGAAACATTAAAATGTTACTGCTTTATATGACTGACATGAACATACAGAAAAGCATATGTGTAAATTTAAGCTAAACTAAAAAATATGCAAGCTGGAAAGACAGGGAAATCTATCTGTGGTACCTTAAATAAAAAGAGGAAAATAATCTCTAAATAAGTAAGATTAATTTATGACTGGGCTAGTAACATTGTAATGCTTTACCCTTAAGGTGAAGGAAATCTGTTATCATTGAAAGATGCTCATGATACCAAATGGGGGGGGAGATGTAAGTAAAAAAAAGAAAAAATATGGGGTTTACGTATATAATAATTTATTTCAGGAATTTTGTATCATTTCATGCTATACACCAACAGTGAGCCAAAATAGTCTGTCATATTACTTTGTAAAATGGAAAGTTGCTACATTGCAGCTATGGATTTGAAGCTTTCCCTCACTGCCTAGAAACTGCCAAGTGCTGTAAGGTTGTGTTGCATCACATGATGCAATATTGAAATCTTTCCTAATACCGCAGTACACTGCAGTAAAATGGTTTTAATGCAGACTACCTGGAGATTATTCAAATCATCCACGATACCTCACTGAAACATGAAGCAAACTGGTGCGATCCTCCTGGCATCGTTCTGCAGTGCCACGCTGCAGGATACTGCGAGAGCAGGAAACTTTTTGACACCTTTAGCTCTGCACTGATTTATTGTTTCAGAATGGGATGATAGAGCAAAAGTAGCATGGCAGTGGCTGCATGGTAAATCACAGAGAACTGAGGGGGAATAGTTCTTTTCACATTGTTCTCAGGTAACAGTGCATAGAAATCATCTGACAGACAAATCTCTAGTGAAAGCTTTTTAGTTTAAGGTTTATAGCTTTTCTCTTCTAAGAGGTAGAGCTCACTGGTGTCTTGAGGAAAATGTTCTTCCGAAAAGATATAATATATTTCATGACAGCTGCTTAATTTTTTTTTTCAAATGCAAAAGAGAGTAGAGTTTAGTACAAGAAATGCTGACATGTGTGATTTTTCAGAGAGCTGCTGCTCCAGGCTTTTGAGTCAACTGTCTCACATGTACATCAAACTGCTGCTCTGGCTTTCCCAATATTCATTACTGCTCTGTGCTTGTTAAATACTGCAGGGTATGGTAGTGTGGTTAAAATATTACTTCCGTGGTGAATAAAGTTTAAATTGCTGAAGTTATTTCACATTAAAAATAAGCAAATTACATGTGGGTAGATTTTTTGCCCCTAATAGTAATAAAGAGAATTTAAGAGACATTTTATATGTATCACACTTTTAATCTAAGATTCTTTACAGAATGTTTTCCAGGGAACTTTTCCTAAATCTTAAGGCTGATAAACAGAGAAGACAAAAGAAATGAAGAGAGAAGTTTAAAACAAAACCTCTCATCTGAGATTTGACCTCAGAAGGGAAATCCTGGAGGCGAAGCCGTTGCAGAGGAGAAGTAAAAGAAGGTAACAAAGTCTTGAGACTATGTGTGGTAGCAGGGAGTGGAATGGGAGGGGAGATCAGAAGTTGTTGAGAAGTGGAATTAAGTGTTTTGTAATCTAAAAAGGCAGTTATTGATCCTGCGATAAGCAAGGGGTCCTGCTGCCATTTCAGAGTACACATAATGTGGCTGCACTTCTGCAGAGATGTGAGCAGGTAGGATGTGGTGTCCTGCAGATGCTTGTTCTGAGGGGGATCACAGGCAAACAGAGCAGTGACAAAGTCACTGGCAGAGCTGAAGCTTTTGGTGGGAGTGTGGGAAGCAGCCTTTCACTTGAGCAATGCTGAGGGAGGAGGTGGTGATAAGTACTTGGGCAGAGGGATCAAAAAGGAAAGTTCTGCTTCAGAGAACCCACAGAGAAGAGGTGACCAGCAAATTTTTGGAAGTGGAATGGGACAGGAGGATGTTTCTGTGGTTGCAGTTACTCTTGAATGCAGTTTACCTATTTTCTCAGGTTGTGTGAGGTAGGGAAACAACATGGAAATTGTGTCAAACTCCTGCAGTTTAATGTAAGAGTTGAACAGGGAATGTGCTGTAGCAGCAGCAGCCCTCCTGCAGGGAGACAAGGCAATATTGACCTCAAATACTCTTTCAGCTGGTCTCTCATGATAGCCTGTTCTGACTTAGCAGTCTTGCCCTGGAAGGCTGAAGGAGGAGATACTTCCCCTTACCCTTGTCCTGCTTGCAGAATTGCAGTACAGTCTGTGGCCCAGTGCATATTCCTTGATCATTTAGGTAATGTTCAGCCACACCTTTTAAAAGAAACTAAAAATTCTAGTTGAGTGCCATAGGTTAGGCTGAAAGGCAAAAAAAAATTTGCAAAAAGAAAGTGTGATGGCCTTTTGAGTGGAGAAACCATGTCTGCAGAGGTCTGCTGACCTGCCCCAGTGTGAGCCATGGGATTCAAGGGCACTCCACAGCTCTGTGAAGGCACATCTCTACTCCTGCAGACTGAGGCATTGTGGACCTCATTTTGCAGCTGTAAGACTCCCTGTATCAGTGAGCTGAGGGAAAAAGGTCACATGCTGGATCTGGTGATGTGGACATAAGAATACAAGATGATAAATGAAATGATTTCAGAAGAGTAGCTGTGAGTGAAAGGGTAAGATCATCTCTTTTCACTGGTATGCTTTAAGGACTGTGTTTGTACTAATTAATTATAATTGAGTAAAATATTCCACCTAAATGACTACTTAACTGGTTAGAAGGGTTCTCTAATCATCTAATACTTTCTTACAAAATATTTGGCTTTTTCCTCATCAAACAAGAACCAAAGTAAATACAGTCAAAACCAAAGAAGCAAGCAAACTAAATAGAGAAGACGTCATAGTATCTGAGTGTTATCAACATCTTTTGATGAAATAATTGACTTTCCCCCTCGATATTCTACTCACAGGTTACATGATGCCATCAGTGCTACCCTAGCAGCCTAAACATACCATAGGAAATGTTGTGAGAGCTTCTGGTAGAGCTAAACCCCTTATAGGTGATTAAACCTTATAAAACACTTTCTTCAGTGGAAATAATAACAATTTCTGGCTTGATATAGGCAACCCATTTTTAAGAAATCTATTATGTGAAAGGATACGTTCTAAATTCAGCAATGTTATTGCAAATCTTCATTCTGAAAAACTTGCTGAATTGTTTACTCCATACAGTGCTTTGTATGGCTAAAAGGCACACTAGCATTAGTTAATTCTCACAATATCTTTGAAATTAGGTAAATGTGTATTATTATTTCAGGTTCATTGAAAAGAGAAGGTGAAGTATAAATTTAAAGGTTGTGTGATTTACCCAAGACCAAACTCTGTGATTCCAGTGCTACAGACTAAACTCCTCCATGACTGGAACATTTTGTCTTCTGCAGGTGTCATAGGTGACCATGTAAAACCAAATTCTTGTCAGCTTTATATACATAGGGGTAATTGTCCTTATTTTGTGGGTTCATCAGCTCAAACAACTTGCTTATTTAAATTCCCTCTGCTTATTAGACTGAATGTAAATCAAATGGAGAATGAGCCATACAGTTGTACACTCACAGCTCATAGTGCTGCTGGAAAAATGCTGGCAGGAATTCTGTGGGCTTAAATTGACTTTGTAGACAGAGGGGCTGATCTTGAGCCTAGATGGGAATATACTGGTGAGGCTCCTATGGCCTTTTTTTCTATTACAGCAGCAGTGTGCCCCTTTGTCCTTGGCTGAAAATTGCTCTGTATTCATTTTTGGCAGTGTTTAAAGTAGCAGTTGTCAATCTGTATGTGGCCTTACATCCCAGAGGAAATTGCTTTTCATTAGTATTTTAACTATATAATTGAAAGTTGTTTAAGGATTGTTTCAAACTGATATACAACACTGATCATTCCACTGTTATATTACTTTATAAAGTTAGGTTGAACTACATACAGTAAAAAGACATTTAATTTTACAGGAAGGGAAAAAACAACGCTAATAGGTTTTGTGGGTTTTATCCTTGCAGGGAAGATGTCTTGCTGTCAGTTCTCTTAAGTGCATGCCGAATTACTCTTAGTTGAAGTAATATTCCCTGGAGTAAGAGGACAATATATATGTCTCTTTTTCTAGTTCATGACCTTTAATAGTAATGCAGACTTTTTTTTCTCCTCCTACCTACCAAAATGCTGCAAAACCAGAGCAACTGGGGAAGAGCTTTGGAGTAAAAGAGTATTGAGTATTAATCAGGCATGACTTCTCATCTATGATCACTCACCTATGAGCCAGTAAAGACATAAAAGCAGAGATAGTAAAGATGCTAAGTTATTAAATACTGACCAAAAATCAAGCCTGGAATTTTCTGGCTGCTATTTCACTTTTTTGCTTTTAAGAGTTGAAGGGAGAATGCCACCAACAGAAACGCTTTGGGGTAGAATGAAAGATACAGCTTCTACTACCTTATAAAAAGAGTAAGATGCATCCTCTTATAACCTCTCATATCAGGTTTTCAGAGGGTTTGTTTGAATAAGTCCAATTTGAAAGTGCATTAGTTGCATATGGAAAGTATGTCTAATATTTTTTCAGCCTTTTAGGAAAAGGTTATTTGACTGCTTGGGCTGTTGCATGGAGCAAGTGCACAGTTATTGCACCTCAGCACAGATTTACATGTGGTCAAACTTGCTCTAATGATCCCTTAAACATCTTTAGACAAAATAAGTGATGCATCACTGTTCTTTAATATTTTTAATTTGGAAGCTGTTAAGATGGGTTGCATTGGATTACCCAAGCCAGGGCATTATGAGCACAGCCAAGTGTATGACTTTACAGAGCCGTGCTGACTGTTTCTCCTTCCAGGCTATTTACTTATTGCTTCTAAGTGTTTGGGTATATTAACCTGCAAAGAAAGAGCCTTCTTGTGATTATTCAAACTCCTGTAGCATAGGTATTTCATCCAGTTCAACAAATAAAGAGATTTATTTCTTGGTCTGTATATTAATACATTTTGTTGTGCATGGCATTTACAAACAAGCAAATTGAAGTGAGTATTAGTTCTCCATCTGTCAGCTGTGAAACAGCTATTTAATAAAGATATTAATCTGTCATGTAGAATTAAGATAACTTCCTGCATTTTATTTGGCATCTTGTTATCTCATTATGAATCTTTCACTGAGTGTAGGATTAAAATACAGATAAATGAATGTACATGGTTTATGGGCATATGAGGTACCTAGGCTCGTATTTAAACTCAAGTAAATCACTGAGGTCCAGAGAACAGTGCATTTCCCTGAATTTGTGTTTAGTGCCATTTGGGGTGCCTGGATTTAGTAACCACCATCATAAGCCTGGAAGAGTGTCCAAGCCCTGGATGAAGTCTGTGCCCATCAGAAGAGGCAGTTGGAGGCCAGGCATAATAATTTATGATATCTGAGACTGCACCATGCATTTCTCTTTAGGCCATGGAATTGAAACCTACAGCACTTGAAAAAAGCTGAATTGCTCTCCAGGAAGGTTTAACTGTGTTCAGTAGGGGCTTGACTCTTAAGACTGTTGGAGTTGCTCAAGGCTGAGACATCTCCAAAAGGATGACAGTTGTGTTTGCTCTCCTGTGGGAGAGTTGTGCATTTAGAGTAGCAGCTGAAGGCCAAGCAAATAACACTGGTGCTAGACACCTGTTTAGAAAGCCAAATTGATCCCTGCCTCTCCAGTGATTACAGCAATAACTTAAGACACCTGGTGCACCAGTGACACTTAAATGTAAGCATCTTAATCTAGAACTGAATTGTGTACTGAAAACCCAGTAATAATGATAGCTTGCTATCTTGAAATCCATTACAATGAATGCCATGTTTCACTGATTGAATAAATTATTGGTTAGAACAAAAGTTTTGTACTTCCAGACATACTAAATATACTTGCTTAAAATTTCATTATTCAGCCTTTTCTATCACTCAATTTAACAAATAAAATTAATAGTTTGATGCAAAAATCAGAACTTTTCCAATAGATTTCTTCAAGCTTTTGATTTAAGCCACAGTCCTGCAAAGGACTTCGGCATATTTAGAAATTAATACCATTTTATAGAACTCCTAGGTTGCTAAAACCTAGG
Organism: Platysteira castanea; assembly: GCA_013397175.1. NCBI lineage: Eukaryota > Metazoa > Chordata > Aves > Passeriformes > Platysteira > Platysteira castanea. The sequence continues at coordinate 97,873 of VYXC01012078.1, read as the reverse complement.
AGGAGGGCACTATTGTGAAAAATAAGACCGGCTTCATGAATTCCTTGGGTCACTCAATAGATTTTAGAGTGTGGTACAAGGTTTCCACCAAGTTCTCTGTGTAATCCTGGGAGCTGTAAATGCTGCTGAGGCTTTAAGGTCAAGGAGGCCATCTGGGTAAATAAGGCCAGAGATGTTGCTTTACCATGAATAGCATCACTTCTTAGAAAAGTATCTCAGGTTATTTCATAGCAAGTCACACCAGGATAATGATCTGCAGTGAGGAAGTGACCTCTTGAATATCAGGACTAAAATCATACAGTTCTATCTTTCCTGTGGAAGCCAAGTGGGATCATTTCTGTGCATTTATAGTCTTAAGAGTTGCAGTAGTGTTCTGATAGATGCTCCCCCAGATTCCCAGCTGAATTTGGAACACAGCGATACTGATGATTCTGAAAAATCTGTGCTCTGTATTTCTCAGCTGAGAGCAGAAGATTTGTGCTTTTGAATCATCTTTTCCCAGAAATTAGTAAGATACTGCACTGTAAATCTTTTGAGCGGTAACACACTTTTGTATTCTGACAGCACCTAATTCCACTGAATTCATTAGTAAATCTTACACTGGTTTCAGGTAAAAAAGATTAGAACTCACAACACAACATATAACTTATTTAAATATGGTCGTGTTTTCCATCATACACTTGCTATTGGAAATTTTGAAACTTCAGTGCAGCCCAAGTTTTACATCAACATTGTATTTAATGTTCTGACAAGTTCAATGTAAAATGTCACAGTCTAAATAACACAAACCAAATCTGTCACTACCACTTATCATGCTGAATTGGAAATAAATAGGTTTTTATGAGATGGATTAATTTGAAGACCAGTTAAGGTTGGGTTTGGTTTTTTTCCAAGGAAAAATTGAAAGCTGAACTGAGAGGGTAGGTAACATAAAAGGTTAGTACATAATAAAATACTAGCTTTATTATGTGTTGCATTAAGGCTATAGACATTTGGCCTAAAATAAACCCCCTTGCATTCCACCTGGTCCTCAGAAATCAGAGGGGTTGGGTGCAAGCTGGGCTTAGCTTCTGATTAGAACTGATTCAGCATTACCAGCCTGGTTGAGTTCAATAAGAACTTGCATGATCACAGAGTTGCAATTAGTGCAGTTTACCAGTTCTATACTATAGATCCGAGTTTAATAAAAACTTTCACAATCCACATTCACAAAAAGTACAGTTTCCTGAAGTAACAGGAAAGCAGTTTCAGGATTGCTGGCGATAGGATTGCACTAACTACAGTGTGTCACTACAGCAGGTGATAGTAACAGAGATCTATTAGGGATATGCAGAGTTATAAAAATATTCAGAGCTCTTTACAATGCACTGGAGGCACAAAGCTCACCTAGAGGCATCCCTTCAGGGGAGGAGGAGAGACTGTCCATCAAGCAATCCCAAGTAAGCGGAGGTGTTTCCCCCTCTCTCCTTTCTCCTTTCTTTGCCCCAAACCACCCCTTCCTTTATGTTATAGGTAGGGTTTTGATGGTTATGATTGTACATGTAAGGTATGTTCTCATTTCTCTTCATTTGCATTCTTAGAATGTGAAAGTTATTATGCAAATAGGGCTTAATGAGGGTCTTGGTTATTTTCAGTCAGAATTTATAGTCAACACAAAAGGTAGAATAAACACTTTGGTCCTTCACCTGCTGAGGTGTCAGTAAAGGCTGCTGACCTTCACTAGAAAGTCTTTGAGGACATCCTTGTCTCCTTAAAGGACCACATTTATAACAAGGCTGATTATGCACAGTGGAGAGGAGGCTCGTGGCTGGTACAGAGGTACAGGTGCCCTCTAGGGCTTCTCTGAGACACCACTGGGCACGAGGCCTCTGCTTCACCCCAGGCATCGTTCAGTCCTTATGACTTGCTTGAGCCAGGTATAAGATAAGCAGGGACACATCTCATGTTTTTCTCAACCAGTCTCATCAGTTCTTCACCAGCTTAAGGCAACTCTGCAGCAAGTCTGACCATTTACCATAATTATGGATCTGTGGTACAGTTCCTTGATTTGCTGAAACCATTGTCAAAGCCCTGTTTTAAGCCAACAGAATCAGACCCGTCAAGTGGGTATACAATCTCATCTTGTAAACTTGTAACACTTTGCACTGTGTTTTCTGAAAGAAATAATGACCTCGGCATGCCGTCTGCCAGTTCTCTGGCTGAATGGAACAGACTGTGTCAGACAAAGGGTGAGATATGTCTTTAAGTGACCTTTGTGGATTTTGGTGGCTAGGGGTTTTTTGGGTGTTTGTGGTTTGGTTTGGTTTGGTTTGGTTTGGTTTTGTTCTGGCTTTTTGTGTTGCTTAGTAACAATATCACGTGTACAAATGTATAGCATTTGTGCAGTATGTGATGTGTTAACATGTTTGTAAAAATTAAGAGTCCGATTAATATTTCCTCTGCAGAACTTTAAAATTATATGGCTCCTTCCTTTTTCTTTTTTCCCTTCTACAAATGACCTAGAATAGTGAAAAATCATAAATTTGCATTTCAGTATTTCTCAAATCAGTAATTAGTGTTTTCAAATGGAGCATATAGTAGAATTAAGTAACTTACAAAGTATAAGTGGCTTGCAAAGGTCATATAATTGTCTCTGTGGTTAATAGCTGCACACAGGGTAATGCCTGTGAATGATAATGTATCCTGCAAATAAACACTGAAAAAAACATTCAGTGTCAGAAATCTTACTTGATGACTTGCAGAACTATGTTAGAAAGATTTAAAACAGAGAACCAGATACACTTTAACAGATCTCGTATGCCATTCTTTCAGCTCCCTATAGCTTCTGCTGGTCGGCTGGAATCTATCCTACTATTCAAAAATCTATTCAAAAACAGAAAAAGCTAATACAAGATGGGTTGGACCAGGCCAGCTTCTCCAAGGAGACACACTAACTCTCTAGTCACTGAATAGTCAGTGGAGAGAAAAAGGCTCTCCCAGACAGTAAGTCATCTACTGTCTTTTAAACACGTGTCATGGGGTGAGATGAATCACCTCCTCTCTGCAGTGACCGAGCCAAATGTGGCTAGACAAGCTCTCACTTTTAAGGCAGTAGAAGTTTGGTAAGGCTAATCCCAGTCCCCAGGTTATTTTGTTTGTTTTCTGATGATACATTACATTTTGCCTTTGATCTGTTTTGGCAAGTAAGATTTTAGAGGGAAGCATCTCCAGCAGTCCTGACTTGGACAAGGTTCACATTGACTCCTGTGGGAGGTCAGGGTGAGAAAACAGTGCAGGACTTCTCTTCCATAAATTGAAGTGTTTCACTATTCCTCTCCCTTATTAGTGACATTTTGTTCTACCTTTCCATTCCCTTTAATCACTGGCTAGAGATGATGCCAGCAGACAGTTAGGTGTTATCCCCAGGGCCCATGGATTGTCACAATAAATTCTGTGGAAAGACGTAGTTTGATTAATGTCTACTGCAGGAGCTGAAGGCGTTGCTCCGTAACATAAAAATACTAACAATCAGCTTCTACACTCTGTTCCTTTTATTTGGTGATGTAATCATTTTGTCATTTTACCCGTAACACAAGCAGCTGGACTGATGTTCAGTAGAGCTGCAGCAGAGAAAAGGGGGTCTGGCCAGTTGCTCTTGCTGCCCTTAAACTGCTTTCCTGCCTTGGTCCCTTTCTAAACAGCAGGAACATTCCTTACTTTCCTCAGCATGCTGAGAGAATGTGGCAGCTGTTAAAGCCCTTAGTGAACTCGTTTAAGCTGTTTATTGATATACCCTCTGTCCACAGGCAAGAATCTTGTCAGCTCAGGAGGACTTTATAGATAATGTAGATAAATTGCTGAGCTCCAAGTCCTGCCATGATCATGGTAAAAATAGTCCTTAGCTTAGAGTGGCAGGATGGATTTTCATGGATCCAGGTGCTTGCCTGGTGTAAAGACTGTGTGAGATATTTTGTTGTCTGTGTGCTTCACAGTGTCTACCAGTGGCACCAGGCTGCTCTCATGGGCTCTGAACATCCAGAAATCCACTTGTCCATTGACTCGATTAAGCTGTTTAAAAATGTGGACAAGTCTGATACCTTCCAAAAGCTGCTGGACTTGGTACTGATGTGCATTGTATTGGCACAGTGTGTACGTGAATAGCCCTAGTGCCGTGGGGAATCATCACTTGCCCTGCATGCTGTGAAGAGCCTGTGTAGTCAGAGTACCTCTGGAAATCCTGGGCTGCCTTGCTAACCCTGTACAAGTTCAGACCACAAGAATGTCCCATGGCTCAGAGAATATTTGTCTCAATACAAATTGAGAGACAAAAGACAAACTGTTAGAGGACTGCACGGAAACATTAGGAAATCAATCAGTTGTTAATCTTAGCATACTGGCAGCTCTAACTTTGCTGCAATTCTGTTGCTCTTATGTGGGCTTTTAGGAGCATAAAGAAGTAGCTCACAACTGCCAAGGCCAAGGGGGGAAATACCAAAGTGCTTCATTTGAGAATCAAAGAACAGGGTGGTGGAGATCGCTATGCTGGGTTGGTCAGAGGCAGAAGTAATATCTTCGAGCCAGATGAGAAATGTTAAGATGAGTAAAGTATATACTCAAAAGCATTTTGAATAAGAAGGAAGGATACTGATGCCCAATGTGATTGCATACACCACCTGTTTTAAAACTGGGATTTTGTTGTTCAGACAAACATGCAGTTCCATTTTGGACCTCACTTGTCTGTAGTGAGGTCAGTGCTGAAACTTTTGTTCCTTTGGGTTCTGCTTTGCCTATATGTTTATTCATTTGAATGATCCCTGTCTGTGGTATGAGGATCCATCCAGCATGGATCAGTGGCAGAATGAGGCCTCTGGTGAGTCATGCTAGGCAGAGATATTCATGCTGCTTCCTCTTCCAGAATCTGCATGGAATGGATGTTTTCTAATCTTTAAAGAAAATACTGTCAATTCCTGCAAACACAGTCTCCAGTAAGGCAGTACTTAACAATCCTACTGCTATCACACTCAACACATCCTACATAAAAGTACGATTTAATACTCTTTTAAAAGGTGATTTCTTATGCTGTTTGCCCCATTGTATCAGTAAACATGTTAACAAGACTGCAGTTGTCTTTTACAAATTAACAAGTTCACCCCTGTATGGAAAGCCAGCTCTGTTGACACATAGCACAGACGTGGAATAGTGGCAAACTGGGCTTCTGCAAACAAATTGACATTGCTTCTTAGAGCAGTGCAGCCAGATATTCTCATTTTGACATAATAGCCCCACATAATTCTCCTTTTCTAGCTCTGAGTAACCTTCCTGACAGCTCTGCATGAGGCACTAAATTTGCTTCTGACTGATTGAGGCCAAGTAAATCGCAAATCACACTGTCACATCTAGGAATCCATGAGTTTTCAGCTCTGTGAAAGTATTTCACCTTTATGAATTCACCGTATTTTTGCTGGAAAGAAGATTCAGGTTTGACAAAATCAGGTTTTCTATGTATTGATTTAATAATCTTAAAGTAGAAAATATCTTCTCTGACTATAATGGCAAGACTTCAATGAACTGGTTACATTTCCAGTAGAGTTTACATTTCACACTTTCATGAAAGGCTATCAGCCTAATTGGGAAAATAATGCTCAAAGTATGACTTGTTCCCTTCTCCTTGCAAAGAACTTCAGTGCTTTAAAAAGCCCAGAATGGCCCATCACTTTAAAAGTATTGTTTTTATGAAGCAAATGATTTAGCTGCATATTTGGGTTTGGGTTCTCCTTGCAGCTGTTATTCCTCATGAAACAGCCCAGCTCTCTTCCAGTCCTTAGCCTGTCATTTCTTTTGTACATCAAGTTTTCCACTGCCAGGATGTGTCATACCTCACCCACTCAGTTGTCCTGGGTAGTTCTGGGTTGGTTTTCTGTCGCTGCAATTGTCTTCCTGCCCATGAGATGATAATCATACATCCGTCTTGATAGCGTGTATAGCTAGTACTTTCCTTCATTCTAGGGAAAGTTTCTATCACACCTGTATCTTTTAGTCAGAGGCTCGACTAAAAATGTTATTGAGACAGTTGTAGTAGTAGTAGAGATCCCAGAAAGAGATAGATTGAACATAGAAGAAATATGGGAGCCAGGACTCTGTGAGTGAAAGCTGTTTTCTGTGCATAGTTTTGGAGGCAACTGTCTGATGTACAGGCATTAAACAGACCATCTCTCATCTTTCAAGACAGATACAACTCACTTCTTGGCTAGTTTTCACTTTCTTAGGATATTTTCATATGAAGTAACCATCAATATCCAGCAAAAGGAGGGTTTTGGGGGGCTTTTTAAAGTGGTTTTGTAACATCCCTGTGGCATAACACAGTAACTGCTGTTTTTCCTATGATGTCCTTCAGGAAGTGTCTGTGTGACAAGAAAGCCACTTAACAATGAAAAAATTTACACTATTTGATTTTGTAAATGATAATTCACTGCAAATTGGAGAGACTTCATGGATACAGGACCTTCCCTGTGATGACAACGAACTAGAAAGACTTCTGAAACCTAATGAGCACGTACTAGTTAACTGGCCTGTGGGAGAAAGAAAGACAGAAAAGCACCTGGTGAAAGTTGTGTACATGAGTGGTGAGTGCAGTTCCGGAACATTTGTCTGATATGAAATCTGCTTTTAAAGTATAGTTGCCTGATTGTCTGTGCTTTGGCCTTTTTCTTTTCCATCACTTCAGATGATCCCCAAGAGCTAGTGGAAATGATGCAAAAGATATTACGAGCAGATGAAATTACAAAAATACAAGTCCTTGGAAAAGGCAAGAGGAAGAGGATAGAAATGATATTCTCAGAAAGTGAGGACAGTGACCTGGATAAAGAAAAGGTGAGTTTCTGTCTTTATGTGCCTGATATTGGTAGGTCCATAAATGAATGAAACAGACGCAACTGATGATTCTTCATGATATAACACACATAAGATGTATAGTAAAGGTAGGAAAACAGGCAGCCTTCACATGGTACCTCAGCACAATAACCTGTCAGAGTATTTAGGCCAATGGATTTTGTCCTTTTCTATGTCAAGAGATGGGTGTTATTCAAGGCTTTGATGCTCTGTATCTCCATTGCATTTTCCCCCATAAGACAGAAATCTGACTAGTGCACAAAAAAGGGAATGGACCAGGTTTCCTGAGGTGTGTGTTGTGCTGAGATCTGCAGTGGCAAAATACAGGGAAGGAAAACATAAAAGTTAACAAAGTTACAAATACATTTTTTAAAAATACTAACAAAGAATGTCAAGTGCACAGTGAATAAAAATTTATGGTGTATTATGAAATACTGTAATGAAAGGTTCTATAGGAATGTAAAGGCACTATTATGCACTTGTATCCAGGGGAAGATGATGAAACATCTAAAAAGAAAGAAATTATTGCAGGCATCTTCTCCTGCCAGCATCCTGAGTCAACTTGAAACATCTTTAATTAACAAACAGGTAAACATCCATTTTCATCAATTTTAATGTATTAAGCAAAAGCAGTCTGAAATGTATTTTTCAGGGGGGCATAGGATTTTTGCCATAGTGAAGTTAACAGTTCTAAAAGATGCTACTTTTGAAAATTGATGAATAGAGAACAGAGACAAAGGTTACATATTACCTAACAGTTCTATATTACACTGACCTTTCATTTTTAGTTTTAATATGAATAGTAATAGCTATGTCTGGTAACAGTTTTTATTAAAATGCACTGAGTCTGTTTATGCAAGACAATTTTTTTTATTTACCCAGATATTTTAATGTTAGTTTTGATGCTTTGATTTTATGTTGTTGTTGCTGTAGATATCACAGTTGTTTGGGGTTTTTTTCAGAGAGAACCATATTCAGGAGGCAACTTTCTATATAGTGAAAGTAGCAGTGATGATGAAGAGCCTTTATTTCAACTCTCCAAGGTGGAACTATGTGCCAAAATTAAAAGTCTCAAGAGGAAGCTGACAGATACCAAGAGAGAAAACTGCCGCCTAAGGCAGTCCCTGGTGATGCTTCAAGGTAAAATTGGGAGTATTTTGATGAAGAGGAAAGCCTGAAGGTCAGGAAAAGCTTGATTTATAAGAGGCCATTTGGATGGGAATTATGGATGCTCAAGCACCTGACATAATCAAGGCCTACCATTAGCATCAAAGTCTGTGATACATGGCAGCATTTAATTCCAGCAGCACTTACTGTCTTACACAGAGGCCATGCAATCATAGAGTTAGAAATGAAAAAATCTGTCTAATCCTGCCAGTTGTTCCCAAGAGAACCTTTCTGTATGCTGTGTAGCCATTGGCTGAGCTCAAGTACTTCACTGACCTGTCAAACTAACCATATTTACTAGCAGTCTTTCTTGATCAATTGATATTTAATTTATTCTGAAATTACTTTATTTCTAATTACTTTGGTGATTCCTCCTTACTGATAATCTGAGTTAGTTTCAGGTGCACCAAATTTAATTCTTTCCCAGAGATGAAATATTTTGTTCTTTTGTAAATGAATCCTTTGTCTCTTAGTGATCATCTCTGAAGCACCTCTCACTTGTCCCTGTCCCTTACTCTGAGGCAGCAAAAACTGAACCCAAAATTTCAAACCCTTAGTGAATGAATAAGATTTATAGAGGATTTACTCCTTCCCTTGCCAGCTACACCATACCATCCCTAGACAGTCTGGTATCTGGGGGATTTTTTACTGTCACATGATTCTGCAACAGTTTATCAGTTTCATTGCCGACTTAACTGCATTTCTTATGTTATTCATCTTGGTTTGAATCATTCATCTCCACCTTTTTAAATATTATTTTTAAACATTTTCTTAGTGTCTCACAACTTTTCTCACACATATAAGTCCATTTACCTTGCATCTGGAGCAATTATATTACTCTTTTGGAGTATTTTCTGTAATTTAGTGATTCTGTATCTTGCTGATATGTCATCTCTTGCATCTTTTTTGCTCTGCATTGATTATTCTTAGTGGATGCAATAAAAGTTTATATTTGAAAATATTACTTTGTGCAAAGGTTATTTAAAACATATTCTCTATAGATTTAAGAAAAGGAAAAGCTTCTGCAATCTGTATAACTTCTTTAAAAAAAAAATCAGACATCACCTAGCCCATATGCAATAGTTTTATGGACTTGTAGAGATTTTGAGATTTAAAAAAAAAAAGGAGAAATAGTCTGTTTTGTGCCATGATGGGCATAAACTAATAGTTTCTCTTAGCCTTGCACTGAACTGATCTATTCTTGAAACTGAGGCCAGATCTTCATGGATGGGGACAGCAGAATGGCAGGAAAGCATTTGAGAGAAAAGGAAAAAAGTATATTGAAATGTCTTTGCTGACTACTTTGAGTCTTTAGCATTATGACAGGAATCTAATTGCAAAAATATACCTGCTTATGTAATTGGGGTCTGAAAGCTTCAATTACTATTTTACCCCTCACTTTTCATCGTATTTCAGTGTTGCCACAGGCAGTCACTCATTTTGAGGAACTGGTAGGGATGGCTGAAGCGCTGCTCAAAGGGGGAGTGACGTCATCTACGTCCAGTCTGCATCCACACGCTGTTTGGAAGGCATCTCACAATCCATTAGCAGATTCCTGTGCAGCTATGCATAGTAACTCCAGCTCACCAATAACTTTGAATGTGGAGGATGAGGAGCAACAGACTGAAAAACAGGTCAGTTAAAAGGCAATTTCAAGCGTAAAACTTTATACAGTATAAACTTTACTGCTGTAGTATAACAAATATAAAAAATAAGCATCAGTAAAATAATGTGTCATCATTGCGTTGATAACATGACTAATGAGTTCCTTTTGTGCAGAATGCACTTTCCATGAGAAGCATTAGGTTACATTCAGTGTCCCGTACACTCTCAAATTTGCTTTAATTTCAGTGACCTTGCATATCTGTGGCTAAGGGCAGAATGTGGATGCATAAAGAAAATACCAAGATCCAGGGATAACTTCCAGCCTAATAGTTTGAATGCCAAAGGGGTATGGTAGTATTTCAAAGATAATCTAACAAGAATACCAGCAGTCTGTTCAAACTGTTAATTTGTAATTGGAGGCTGGTATGTTTCTGCTCCTGTTCCAGACAGTGGCCAGCAGTTAAGTAGAAATACATGTATACAGAGATACTGAGTAAAGAAGTTCCCCTATTCTCTGCAATTATAACATAACATGATTGAGAAATCTAAGGCACAGAGGCTGTACATGAAAAAAAATGAAGGCACAACCAAAAGAATGATTCTAGCTTCTGCATTCACAATTTACATAAACATTATTATGCTAATCCATATAAATCATTGATGTGTGTTGTCATGGGGTGCTAAAATCCAAAGAAGTCTGTTAAGAATTATCAAGGTATGTTTTGACTGCATATTGCAATACACAAAATTTGACCTTACATCTTCAAAGAAATAAAAAGACCTAATTTTCTAAGCAACCTGCCTTTCTTCATAGAGGTAGCTCAAAACTGCCTATTAAGAGAGTTCAAATTCTTAGGCTGTACCTCTGCTGCATGTAGAAGCCACTCTCAAAGCCCAGGACCAGATGTCACAGTTCTTAGGGCACGTCTGCTTGGAGGCAGGAATATTAGCTTGGGCATAGTGCCATGCTACCAAGGCAGTACAGAAACTGTGCCAGAACTGGACCACAGCCAGCCTGCATGAAGTGCAGGCAGAAGGATTTTGCTATGTCTGAACATGTCCTGTCTCTGCTACTGAGTAATAAGGATGGCCTGGTGAAGGGTTTGCTAGGATGCATGGGGTCCTTAGTCTGCCCCACACTTCCTTCTGGAAAACAATCAAGCTGTGTGGATATTCCTAAACGCTGAGTGGTACACAAGTGTGGTGTTGATCTCAAGCACACTGTTTACAGAGATTACTTTCTAAGTTGTGGTTTAAAAACAGAAAATGAAAAAGATATTTCAGTGGTAATACTATATAATATTTCAGTGGTAATACTACATAATATTTCTAGAAAACTGCAATAGTTATGCCTGTGACCAATTTTGTTTTACAGTTCAAGATCGAAAAGTGGCAGATTGCACTTTGTAACAAGAGCAAACCTCAAAAATTTATAAATGACTTGATGCAAGCACTTTATACACATGAATACATGGCTACACACAGCCTGACAGGTGCAAAGTCCTCCTCTTCAAAGGATAAAGCGGCAAAACCAGCTATGAATCAGAATGAAGTTCAGGAAATCATAGGTGATGCCTTGTTAACGTTATTCAATGTGGCTGTGACTTGACAGGGGGCTTTCTCCGAGGGAGGGGCTGTCATGCTTAACAGCTGATCTACTCAGGTGATGAGCTGTTTCCTATTTCCTTCTTCAGCTACATGCTTTTTAAACCATCTGTTAAAAATATTGCCAGTGAAATGCTAAGTAGTATATTTCTATTGTGTGAATTCTGTGGGTTTTATTCAGGTGACCGCTCAGGCACGATGATATTGTAAATTTTTTTAGCCCTTGCAAGGTTAACCTGCAACAGTCAAAGTTGGAGCATGATGATAACAGATAAGGGAAGGCAAAAAGAGGACACGCTTGTATCAAATTTAAAATTATGTCTGCTGTGCTCTGAAGTTTAGTGAATGTTATGAATTCTGACATTTTAAATAGCGCCAGAGGCAAAATGAGACTGTATAGAAGACAGAAATAGTGATCAGACAAGCAAACAAAATTTGGTTGATGCTGAGGTTTAAGGCAGAAAATATTTGGTGCATAGGACAGAAAATAATTTCAGATGGAAGTAGCAGCTTTAAAGAAAACAGTATTTTGTGAGCATATGAAGCCAAATTTTTATTGGATTCACACCTATAACTAAATACTAGAACAATATAGCCTTAATTCCTGTACTAAAATTCCTCCCCCACTGCCATTCCCTTGGACTTCTGCAGTTCTCTTGGTTCCCTTCTCAGCTTAGCTCCAGTTTCTGTACCTTAGTACAGTTTTGTTGAAGTTAACCAGCAGTTTCAGAAGTAATCAGTTGCAAAAACCTTTTTTCCTTAAGAACCTTGTTAGAGAAAAAGGCCCAAAATCAAGAGAGAGAAAAGGAAAGAGTGTGTAGGTTGGTAAAAATATATTTAGAGGCAGTAAGATGAAACGGCTTCAGAATGGCACATGAGAAAAATGAAAAAGATTTAATGGGATTAGAAAAATGGTTGGATTCAATCTGAATGGTCTTTTTCAACCTACATAATTTTATGATTCTGAATTCTACTAGCATCTAGGCAAATCTGAAAAGGGAAGCAGAGAAGGTAATAAGGACATGGAATACAGCATGTTGTGGAGAATTCAGTGACAAAGCCTATAGAGAAATCAAAGCACTTTGTTAAGGTAGAAGAGAATACTCTGGGATTTCAGCAGAAAAGTGTCAACATTATACAAGAGAAAAAGAAAAATTAGATGGAAGCTTGGGAGTACTAGGACTGTAGAAAATGAGTTAGTAGATCAGATTATCTGAAGAAAATGGAAATTGTAGAACTTCAAAATAAAATTAAATGAAAGGGCAGGGAAATCAGGGGGAGGGATGATGGAAAAGAAGGGAGCCAGAATCGCATTCCTCATGTTGAGTCCTGTTACTATTGCATTCAAAAACTGTAGCCAGGCAAAAGAGAAGGGAAATTTTCAGAAAAAGTGACATCACCTGCAAATGAAAATTAATGAGGCAAAAACCCCCCAAGATTCAGAGACATAAGGACTGATGAGGATAGGAAAAGGACTCTGATCAAGAACAGAACATAAGGACAGAGGATTAGCAAGCACAAATCACTCACTACAGAAGCTCTTGTGGCGCTGGAGTTCCTTTTGAATCTGCCAAGAGCAGGCACAGCAACATGGTAGGCACAAAGAAAAACAGGAGCTGGCATGTGCAAAATCTATGAAGGAGCTTGTAAAGACAGTGAAGTAACTAGAGTGGAAGCTGAAGTAGCTGGAGCTTTAAAAGATGTAAGAAATATATTTTAGATCACACATCTCTTGTTTCCTTGATTTGGAAGCTCCATATATATATCATCTCTTTATTTTGCAGGAATCACAAAACAGTTGTTTCCAAACACAGATGATGCTTTAATTAGGCGAATGATGGGACAAAAACTGAACAATTGCACCAAGAAGCCAATTTTAAGCAAAGATCTTAACTCAGGTGCTTTTCAGAAACATAGCTTTTGGTAAGTCAAATAATAAAATGCCTGCAATGTGTAATTCTGTATATTACTTCATAGTAACAAAATCTAAAAGCAGTCTTAAAATTCAGATGACAATACATACTTACCTACTTGGTATATGTACCAAGTCAGTAAATATTTCCATAACCATGTACAAAAAGTACATAACACAGAAGCAGTCCAGCTTAACATTACTGCACAAAAATAGTTATTGGTTCCAAACAAAGCAGCACAAGACTATTCAATTAAAGGAAGAGAATACATAAGTAAACACATGGAGTTTCTTTGCTCAATATATCTATTTTAGATTTGGCATTATATACCTTTCTTATTATTCTCTGGCTCACCAGAGACCAGCCAATTCCATTTTCATGTGACCTATTGTGCCCCAATGAACCCACAAGTGAATATAAGGAAATATAAGGAATATAAGGAAAATCACAGCTCTTTGGTACATATTGAAAAGAGTACTGTAGGAGAGCTAAGCTGGCAATCCGTTACTGCCAAAATAGTCTAAATTACCAGGTCAGAGAAATTATTAAACAAGATCTTACCTAATATGGGCATTTTTACCTTGTGAATTAAACTAACATAAAATTACCAAACTCATGCCTATGGTCGGTCAAGTCAGCTATTTGCACACTAGTGTTTCCACATATACCAAATGTACATATCACCAAATTTTGAGCTGGAAGGGTCCTCTGTGGGTTGGCTGGTCCAGCCCCTGCTGCTCCAGGCAGGGTCACCTAGAGCAGGTTGCTCAGGGCCATGTACAGTTTGATTAAGTATCTGCAAAGAGGGAGACTCCACCACCTCTCTGGACCCTGCGCCACTGCTCCGCCACCCTCACGGTGTTTCCTGATGTTCAGACAGGGTCTTCTGTGTTTCCATTTCTGCCCATTGCCTCTGGTTCTGCCACTGGGCACCACTGAGAAGAGCCTCCATCTTCTTTACACTCTCCCATGAGACATTAGTGCACATAGGTAAGATCCGCTTGAGCTTTCTTGAGGCTAAACAGGCCCGGCTGCCTCAGCCTCTCCTAAAGAACACGGTAAGAAATGAGCAACAAACAGGACATGAGATTAAAACAGGGTGACAGGGAAAAGAGATTTGTCCTTACTTAGACTTTCTATACTGAAGTAACATTTTTCTTCTTCCTGGTTCACTTATCTCCTGCAGGTTTTTAAAATCCGTATTTGCAACGGTAAGACACTTCATAAAAAAAACAAAAACCAACACAACCAAACAAAAAAACCCACAACAACAGCAACAAATAAAAGCACCTCAAGATATTTGACTGTTACGACACAAAAAAGTAGTAGTGCTTTGCTTCTAAAATGCCTTTCTAAGCCACTTGGTAGTACTCCATGGACCACCAGTGGTCTGTGAATTATTACTTGAGAAACACTTACAGAATATGTTTGAAAAATCCACATACACAGGTTTTTCCATCTGGAAACAATAAACAAGTGCACCAGCCTGGCAAAAATAAAGTTTACTATGTTAATGCTAATTCCTGAGTCTTCTAGTGTACACAGTATTCCTGAAGCCTTGATAGGAAGACCTTGACTATACTACAACAGTTCTGGGTTGTTATTTAATACTGCTTATAGACCTTCCAATTTAAACTTGGTATTTTAAAAATGCCTTTATGTCTGTTATTGATCAGTCCAACACCATTGTAACCAATTCAGATATTGCCTGAATAGTGTCCTTTGAACTGATGCATTTATAATGGATTTTTTTTACATCTGTTAAGCATTCCCTCACTGTCAAAGCAGTTAAGCACCATGTAAGTAATCAAGATAACTTGGTGATTCCTTTAGCTCAATGACACACATTCTCTGTAAGAAAAGTAAGACAATTTCAAAGTGCTCATAATCTCACTGTTACTCTTTCAGTCTACCTTCCAGCAGTGAAGTACAGAGAGGAGTAGGGAAAATTGTTGTGCAATACCTTTAGTAACCACTTACACACACAAGTTACTAACTTTAAAAACTGGTGATACTGCAACTTTTATATCCTCCCTTGCTGCTATTTCTTCCTTACCCACCTCTTCCACCTTTCCCCAGAGTACAATTATGATTGAGGAGAAGAAATTTGGAGTCAAATCCAATGAGAAAGACAAGTTTCCACCTCAGATCTATGAATCTGAGGTGAAACAAGGAAAAGGGGAATATGAATGAAGAAAACTATTTAACTAGCTAAAAAACAAACTCTGCAGCTCAGAAACTAAGAGCAGTACTAATTGCATATTTAATGTTAAAATCTCAGACTTAGTTGTAAATTGTCTCAACAGTGGTTCAACAGCTGCTCCTCAGGGCATCATCTCTTCGGCTGTTCCTCCTAGAACACAAGACCAGCAGGATGATGATTCACCAGCTGCTAATGCACAACTTCAGCAAAGTGACAGCTGCCTGACTCCTCCACCTCCCACCCCAGAAGGTCAGCAGGAGCGTCCCAAACCCACTTCTTCTAAGGTGGAGTCTCAACTGCTGAGCCAGCAGCTCACCAGCGCCCTCTCCCAACCAGGGTTGTGGACAGGATCTCAGGAATTCAGACAAGGAATAACAGAAGGTATTTCATTCCAGCTCACATGCTCAACGGAGATTAAGAAGTAGTATAAAATTTAAAAAGAAATAATGTCTAAATTGTACTAGATATATGGTAGTGTCCAACAGGACAGAGATAGAAGCCTGAGAACTTTTTTCTCAAACAAATGAAAATACCCTAGTCTAGGAAAAAAGTGAAGCCATATTAATATCTTTGGATTTAAGATATTATAAGAGATATGCATGTTATTCAAAAAACAAACTTGTACTGAAGAATACAAATAGAGTTCCCCTTAGTTAGAAAAAAAATTATTTAAAGTACTACCAGAAGAATATGTATGAGGAACCATAATTCCCTTGCTTTCACCTTGACAGCTGAGGGAAAACTCCTTAACCAATCAAAAGATTTCCTAGTGAAATGAAGACTGTGGCCAGGACAGCAGCAGAAAGCACAGGGCCATGTGAGCAGAGAAGAAATAAAATAGATGTTTAAGGATGCTACTAACTTGGAAAACAAAAAGACTTTCTTAGGGCAATGAAACTACAACTTTCAATATATCCACAGGAAAGAAGCAGCTAATTTTTAACCTCCCAAAGTAGGAAAGGCAATGGAAGAAGCTGTGTTCCCTTGTAGCTCAGGGTAGAGTCTTCCAAGAAAGCCTCTTTAGTTGTGGAAGCTATTCTCTTGCAGGGATTCTGCTGCTGGTACTCTGCTGGTTCGGCAGCTCTTACTCTCTCATCTTCCCTGACCATCAGGTCCATAGGATAAGGGTGCCTGATGCCTCTAGTTGGGAAATAGAGGACACTTCATTAGAAGGAACTAGTTAAGGGCAGAGTTGCCAGCTTCTACTCCCTGTGTTTTGATTTTGGTATGCTATGCCTTGCTTAGAGAAAGGGTGGACAGGCAGAATATTCCTCATGGGACCAGAAAAAATCCCAGTATCTGGGCAGTTCTCCTTGAGATCTGACACCACTTCTCCCAGGAAGCAGCTAGCAGTCACACAAACCCTATAACAGCCTAAGGAAGAGGAGGGGAAGATACAGGTTCCCCAGGGAAGTGGTCACAGCACCAAGCCTGTCTAAGTTCAAGAAGTGTTTGGACAATGCTCTTGGGCACATGGTGGCTCTTGGGGTGTCCTGCACAGGGCCAGGAGTTTGACTCAATGATCCTGATGGGTCCCTTCCAACTCAGCATATTCTATGGTTCTATGATTTTTTTTTTCCTTGCTGCCTGATTTCAGGTTTACTGTGTGCTGACAGGGGAAGGAGAGAATGCTTGGGACTATAGCTTTCCTGTCTGAGTGTACTTCTTCCAGAACAGAGAGTACCATTAGCTGAATCTATTTCAATCATGGCAAACAAGCAACTAACGAATCAGACTGGAAAAATGAAACAACACGAAGTTGAAGAAATCTAGCTTGATTTAAGGAGGATTTCAGGACATCTGAGTTATAGCCTAATATTATTATAGAAGTAGTATTAGGGTGAACACCAAAAAAAAATCTGAAGATAAGGTTATCAGCCAAATACCCCTGAAGGGAAGTGCTGCAAATCTAACTGTTCTAGAGCAAGGCACTAATTAAATGCACTGTGGAGAAGACTTTTGTGTGGGCTGGGGTACAAATTAGGTGATTTGCTATCCTTTTTCATCTCTCACCTAATAATTCTTTCTATATAGGATCAGGATGAAAGCAGGTATGAAATATGTTAGTTCTAGCTCATACTATTAACTACCATCTATATAAAATGTAACAGATTAATATTTGCTATTATGTAAATTTTGTATCTGTAATTGTATGTACAGCATATATAATAATGTATATAGCTAATCATATTTTTGAAGCAACTTTCTATCAAATAAAATGAAACATTACTATGTCTAGTGCTGTTTTATTGTCCTCACGGTCCTCTGGGCCTCTTCTTACATTAGCCACTGTTGTACACTAACATACAAGGTTGGGGTTTTTCCTCTCACTCTTTTTTTGGTTTTTTTTTCCTTTTTCTTCAATGACTGTTCTGAAGCCAGCTTCTGTAAAGCTCCTCATTTTACCTGGGGAAGGAGTTGGCCCACCTTACAAGGGCACTCTAACCTTAAAGCTGTCACAGCTGATGTTGCACAGCTGCAGCTGTTGTGCAGTTCGGGAGGTGTCGGAGCCCTTGGGCAGGTAGATGAAGCCGAACACGAGCAGCTGCTCTCCCTGCAGCTGGTGCAGCGCTGCAGATCCCGCTGTACTTTGTGCTTTTCTATTCTGCTGGCTTGGTAAGTTCTCAAAGGAAAACCAGTGGGGCTGGCAGCTCACCACAAAAAGTATAAGAGGAGTTTCATGGTAGGGTGGAGGGCCTGCTCCCAGGCATGGCCCAGGGAGATAGGTGGGTATTCTCGACAAAAGGAACAACAAAAAGAAGGAGATATTTTAATGTTTTAACAAAGGATAAAAAGTGAGCAAGCTGCAAAAAGACGGTTCCTTCTTCTTATTAAAGTATAGAAATAATGTTATCCCACTGGATGAAAGGAGATAAATAGCTGTTACACAACTATACCATTAACAAAAGGGCTGTATCTCTTGTAGTATGACCAGAAAGGAACAAAATACAACTGGCTTTTCAAAATGACCTTGACACACTCTGTGAAACACAAAATTGAAGACTAGATAATCACAGATTAGAAACTTTGGAAGTAATAGAAAGGGAGATCAGAACAGCATAATGCTGCTTCTCCCAAAATTTTCATTAAAATAAAAATTAATTGGTGGTATGTAAATGTGTGGTGTTCCCAAGTGTAAAATTCTTCTGATATGAGCAACAGAGGACATGTTATTTGCAGTCCTCAGAATGGGAGACGACTGGTGGCTGCTGCAGAAGAAACTAACAGCTGTAGTGGCATTAGACTGTATGGCATTTAGTAACTGGAGACTTCCTACTGAAAAGGTAAGCAATACTAAAACTAATAATTTGAACTACGTATTTCTGTTACTGCATATTAGATTGAATTTGAAGGTTACCATGGAAAAAAATTTGGTAACTGTTTATCATGAAGTGCTCAGAAGAGCACTTGTTTTCTAAGGTGGGAAGAATATTGAGATACGTGAAGAATAGGATAAAAATCTTATTGAAAAAGTGTACTGTTGAATAAATCAGGGAGTTTAATGCATGTTGAGTTCATGTCCCCTGTTATTAGGGTATATAGATAGGAATTAAAAACCCCAAACGACCAGATATCTGAATTTTCTAGATCAAGAGTAAGTGGCAGTATGCCATGTTGATAAAAGAGGGAAAACAATGGTTATAAAGGCAATCAGTGTTTCTCTTAAGGGAGCAAGGAGAGAAGCAAGAATGTTGAAATATGTTTGAATTAGAATCATAGATTTGTTCGAGTTGGAAGGGACCTTAAAAATCATCTTGTTCCAAACTCCCTGTCTTGGGCAGAGGCATCTTCCACTACACCAGGCTGCTCAAAGCCCCGTCCAACTTGGCTTTGAACACTTTCAGGGATAGGACATCCACAATTTTTCTGGGCAGCCTGTTCCAGTGCCTTACCACCATCACAGTAAGGAATTTCTTCCTAGTATTATTTAATCTAAACCTACTCTGTAATTAAGGGCACATAGTGAATATGTGGAATTAGTTGCCTGAGAGCATAACTGAGCTAATAAAAATAGTCTGCTCCAAAACAGCTTCCACGTCCTATATGATATCTAGACTTCATTTGGAGCTTTGGACTTGGAGATCTCATGAAGAACTCACAAAAACCCCTGCTTCTCCTTACCTCACCTCCCCTAGCCTCCCCAACAAGTTCTGCATAAGAACATTCCTCAGCTGGCCCTAAGTCTGCAAACTGCTCTTTTACAGGAATGAGATGAAATACACAAATTTTGGAATTCAGGGTTTTGTTAGCATACTGGAAATTATTGCATGGTAATTCCCTAACTATTTTTTTTCCATTAACTGTATTGTTTACATACAAGGAGGAATTTTGGACTGGTCATTGCAAGTGTAAACATTTACACGAATGACTACTGAAAAATTCATATTTAAATGAGCACCATTTGCATAGGGTCTCAGAGTTTGGAAAAATAATGCCACCTTGCTGCCGTAGTAACTTCTTACTACAGTTCAATATATTATCTATTCTCAAGAATCAAAAGTTATCAAGTGCAAATGCAAGCTACAAACAGAATGACTACTATCAACATTCTGTTAGCAAATTCAAGTTACAAATGCAAAATATTAGTTTAGGCAGCAACAATGACTTTACAAGTAGCAGTCAGGTTTCTATTATTTTAATAATGAAATAAAACTAGACAAACCAGTGTTGTTTATCCAGTCCAACAAGAGTGATTAAGTTGTACAACTGTTAATGAGTATATAACTAGTAAATACAACTAGCAGCTCAGTATGTCTGTCCTCTAGCATAAAGCTGTTTTCGTACTCATATGGAAAGAGGCTTAAAACTAACAGTAGTAACTCTGTGTTTTCAAGAAAAATAAGAGCACTAGTTAATCCTTACAGTATGTTATTGCTGATCGTTGTTTATTCTCTCACATAACACCAAAATTTAACATGCAACCTTGAACTCTTTCTCTCCTGTTGACAAGCACACATCAGTGATGTGCTCTGCGGGTGTGCAAGCAGCTCTTTTATACTGACACACAACTCACAGGTGACACTTACACTGTTCATCTTACCCAAAGCCAATGCATTGAGTAAAGATGATTCATACTGACTTTTACCTTGGGTGGCAAGAAGTAACCATATGAAGAAGCAGGAGAGCAGTAGCAGATAAATAGCAAGAATCACGGGCATGCAGGTCCAAGTGATGTTTTCCCGATCCTGTCAGTGAGGGGGCGCTGATACAAGTCAATACTTGTTGGCAGAACCTGTGTTGGTGACAAGGATCTGAGTT
This sequence comes from Platysteira castanea, assembly GCA_013397175.1. Taxonomy (NCBI): domain Eukaryota; kingdom Metazoa; phylum Chordata; class Aves; order Passeriformes; genus Platysteira; species Platysteira castanea. The sequence continues at coordinate 77,254 of VYXC01012078.1, read as the reverse complement.
TTATGACCATGGGACCTTGCTCGCAAATCACGGTCTGCTTGACAGAGATGGGATCCACCTCAGTAAGCAGGGCAAAGCTATTTATACCAGGAGGATCACTGACCAAATAAGCAGGGATTTAAACTAAGAATTAAGGGAGAGAGTAACTAGCAGCCTTGTGGGGGATTGATGGACACAGAAAAAAGCAAAGGGCATGGGGTGATGTGCCAGGAACAGAACACAAAATCAAGAAGATGGGGCTTAGGAGAGGTCACCTTCAGCTCTTGCATGTAAGCAAAGAAATGTCTACAAGACACCAAAATGGAAATCTTCCAATCCCTTTCTAGATAGGAGCAGCCTCGTGTTTGCAAGCCCTTAGTCCTAATGTGGGAGTTCAACCATTCAGATACTTGCTGGAGGGACAATACAGCAGGACATAAGCAAACCAGGAGGTTTCTGGAGTGCAGCGGTAACTTCTTTCAAGTCATAAAGGAGTCAACAAGGATCAATAACGAGCAATGCTTTGTTGGACCTATACCCATGAGGGGATGGTTGGGAATGTAAAGCTCAAGGCAACCTTGGCCACAGTGAGCATGACATGGTGGAGCTCCGGATCCTCAGGTGAGGGTGGAGTATAAAAAGCAGGCTCACTACCCTAGAGAGTCAATTTTGGCCTCTTCAAAGATCTGCCTGGAAGAGCCCCATGGGATATAGCCGTGGAGGGAAGAGGGGCCCAAGAAAGCTGGTTAATATTTAAGGATCACTTCTCCCAAGCTCAAGAACAGTTCATCCTGGTGAACAGGAAGTTAGGCAAAAATGCCACAAGGCCTGTGTAGATGAACAAGGAGTCCCTGGTCAAACTCAAGCACAAACAGGAAGGATACAAAAAGTGGAAGCAAGGATGGCTAACCTGAAAGAAATACAGAAACATTGTTCAAGCATACAGCAGTGAAGTTAGGAAAGATAAAGCATGACTGGAATTGGATCTAGCTAGGGATGTCAAAGACAACAAGAATGGCTTCTGTAAGTACATAGGTGACAAAAGGAAGACTAAGGAAAATGTGGGCCCATTGCTAAATGAGACAGATGACCTAGCAACACAGTACATGCCTCAGTCTTCACTAGCAAGGACTAGCCTTCAGGAATCCAGGTTCCAAAAATCAGAGGGAAAGGCCGGACCAAGGAAGATGTACCCTTGGTGGGAGACGATCAAGCCAGGGAATACATTAGCGAACTGGGCATATGTATGCTAAGTCTATGGGCCCTGACAGGATGTACCAAGAGGTACTGAGGGCACTGGCAGATGTCATGGTGAGATCACTCTCAATTCTCTTTCATGGATCATGGTGTCTGGGACTGGTGCCTGCAGCTGGAGGAAAGTAAATGCCACCTCCATCTTCAAGAAGGGCAAGAAGAGGAAGGCAGGAAGAACCACAGGCCAATCAGCCTCATCCTGATCCTTGGAAAAGTAATGAAGGAGCCAATCCCAGTAACCATTTCCAGGCCTCTCAGTGACAAGAAAATCATTGAGTTGTCAGTATGGCACTACCAAGGAGTAATCAGGCTTGACCAACTTGACAAACTTCTATGATAAACTGATTGCTCTGATAGATGAGTGGAGCAACGGCCATTGTGTATCTGGATTTCACCAGTGCCCCTGGCAACGCCTCCCGTAAGATTTTCACAAAGGATCCTTGCAGATGCCTGGGCTGGATAAAGCATCGTGTGAGGTGGCTGAGCACCGGCCCGCTGAGCACGCACATCACGGCGGAGGCAGCGGCAGCGGGACCGCGGCCCGGCCCGGCCCGGCCCAGAGAGGCGATTTTGCCGCTTTCCGTCCCCTCGGCTGCCGGCCCCAATAGCCGTTCTTCCTCCGCCTCCTCTTCCTCCTCCTCCCCCGGAAGCGGCGTGCGGGTTTTCCTCCTCCGAGCAGGAACTCGATACGGCCCAACTGAAGGCGGACGAGGGGAGGCCGGAAGAGGGACAGAGCCGAAAAGAAGGAAAGAGCCCGGAGCGCCGGCCGGGGGGCCGCGCCATGGGGCTGCCGCGGTAGCGCCGGCACCTGCCATGGGGAACGCTGGGCGCAGCGGCGGCACCTCCNAGCCGCAGCACGGCAGGCCCGGCGTGCGGAGCTCGCACAGCCGTGTGCCGCGGGGCCGTGCGGGGACGGGAACGTGAGTCAGCACCGCAGCCCCCGCCGTTGTTTTGAGGCAGGAAGCTGAGCCCTCAGTCGCGGTCCTAGAGCGGCCCGAAGCAGCCGCAGCTGCTGAAAACGCCCGAGGTCGCCCGCAGCTGTTACGGGCCGGCCTCGGCTCGGCGGTGGCTGAGCGCCGCTAGGCTGGAGCTCGGGTCTCGCGTCTTGCTGGGGTTTCAGGCTCAGGCATGTCCTTGGGCTGCTACCCTGCAGCTATGGCTACTGGAGGAGTGTAGGTGTTGGCATGCTTTGTAGATAAAGACACGTTTTACATGTTTGGAAAAATACAGTAGTGTGGTTCGAGTTTGAGTCGTTTATCACTTATTCTGGTGTCGCTGAGAATTGAGAGTGAATGATAGAGACTTGTTGAATACAGATAGACTGCAAAGCCGAAGAAGGCATAAAATGGAAAATGCTGTATAGTTAAATAAAACTTAGAAAGTGAAATTATATAGTATATTTTGTTTCTGTTTAGATAATGGAGTCTCATAGCTCTGACAGCCTTCATAAGAGTCAGTCACCAGCTTCTGAAAGTGAAGACGAGATTGAGTTCATTGGAGTAAGTAGATCTTGTACTGGAAACACACTGCTTGTTGGAAAAAAATACACTTTCAGTAGTCCAGTAAACAGGAGAGGGGTGTTTGTTTACTCTGTTGATGATGATTATGTTTCAATGTAAAGCATTACTCTTGAATATAAAGATAATTTCGTTTTTGAATGTTTGTGGCAGATAACAACTCAATCTTAAAAGTTTATATGCCCTTTCTTGGAAGAGTATAACACGATGTCAGTTGGTCCTGTAGACAAAATGTGGTCTTGAGTATCCCAGCAGGTGAGGGGAGGATTACAGTGATCAGTGACGTATATGAGAAGGGACTGCTGATGACTTTTCTGGTAATCACATTGCACAGCATTCTGCTTTATGAATAGTCCCAATAAAGTTAATGGAATAAATCAGTGCTCATTCTGCGGATCAGTGTCGAAATCACTGTACTCAGTTTAGAAGAGGAAGGAAATAATGGGTTAGAAGCCTTAAGCAGTCCTCTCAAATTGTGAGGCACTCTGTATTGTACAACACCAAGTCTAATGCTGACAGGGTTTATTTGAACATAACTTTAAGACACGTTCATCTGTTGGAGATCCAAGAGAAGCAGAGTGTTTTTCTTGCTGCCTGTGTTCTGGCCTCAGTCTGTCCTCAGTGAAGTGGTGCTGGATGCCAGGGTGACATAGAATCATAGAATTGTTTAGGTTGGAAAAGACCATTAGGATCATTGAGTCCAGCTGTTAACCCAGCACTAAACCATGTTCCTAGGAGCCACATCTACACATCGAAAGATGTTTTTCTTGAAGGAGCAAGTCATGTTACTAAGGTCAAGTGATTAAATGATGCCAGTATTTTTAGCGGCTGGTTTTTTGTAGAATTGTCTCATTTTTGAACAATATACTGAATAATAACTAGATTTTCCCCCCCATTTTATGTGGTGTTTGGTTAAAACCGAAGTCCAACATACAGACTTTTTCTGCAGGGGTATTTAGGTGCTCGAGTATTTTTTTGCCAAAATTATAAGTAGTTCAGTATCTCTGAGATGTCTTAATCTTTGGTTGATTTGGGCAAAATTGATTAATGAGTTCAAAGTTATTATATACATGCAAGTATTCATGTGCATCTGCAGAGAAAGACTTGGGGTTGTTGGTGGATGAGCTGGCAATGTGCACTTGCAGCCCAGAAATTCCAGTGTTTCCTGGGCTGCATCCAAAGCAGCGGGGCAAGGGAGGGGATCCTGCCCCGCTGCTCCACTCTGGTGTGATCCCACCTCCAGTGCTGCATCCAGCTCTGGGGTTCCCAGCACAGGAAGGATGTGGACCTGTTGGAGCGAGTCTGGAGGAGGGTCACCAAGATGATCCAAGGAACGGAGCACCTCTCCTGTGAGGAAGGACTAAGAGAATTGGGATTGTTCAGCCTGGAAAAGAGAAGGCCTTAGGGTGAGCTAATTGCAGCCTTCCAGCATCTGAAGGGAGATGGAGAGAAAGATACAGAAAAGATGGAGAGGAGCTTTTAACTAGAGCGTATAGTGAGAGGACAAGTGGGAATGGCTTCAGATTGAGAGTATGTTTAGATTAGGTATTAGGGAGAAATTCTTTTCTGTGGGGGTGATGAGGCACTGGAACAGGTTGCCCAGAGAAGCTGTGGATGTCCCATTCCTGGGAGTGTTCGAGGCCAGGCTGGATGGAGCTCTGAGCAGCCTGGTCTGGTGGAAGGTGCCCCTGCCTGTGGCAGGGGGGTTGGGACAAGATGATCTTTCCAGCCCAAACCATACTATGATTCTGTGATTGTGATTGAATAAGCTTCGTTTTCTGGGCAATGAACAAGGAAGCTAGTACAGCTTGGAATGTGTAATGATTGAAGGGCTGCTGGAGCACTAAGAGCACTGAAAGAGAACTGAGACAAAAGAACTAAAATCAGCACTTCTGGCTACCTTTTTTTTTCCCTTGGCTTTGCCTTTGGGTAATATGGGTCCTTTGTGGTCCCAGTGACTATTGCTTCCAAGAGAGGCTGCTATATAGAAGAAGATGACTGCTCAAATTTTGTGCAGGATTTATATCCTGGGCTGAAGAACTTACTGTTGTAATCGATGAATATGAGGGGAAAGGTGTATGACCCTGGCCGTCACCTAATATCAGCAATATGTCTTCAGATCTCTCATTTGCTCCTCTGAGTGAAAGTGATTTGGACTTTGCTAAAGGATTTCTAGACTGCTTGGCTAGCTCTAGATGATCATTTCCGTATAATAATGTATATGACTGGAAACTTATACTCTTCATAAATGTTACGGATGAATGCCTCCTGGTTACCTTCATGTCCTAAAGATCCAGTGCACAAGATGGTGCTGTATAAATTGAATTAGAGAAGCTGCTGGGGTATCCCAACGTGTGTTTGTTTTGATAGAAAACAAGTAGTTGTAGGCCATGTGATCTCTGTGTTTTTCTTCGTTTTTCTCTTTTTTTTTTTCTTCTTGACAGTCGGATGTGGCTTTGGTGTGGGTTTTTTATTTCTTTGATCTGTTTCTTCTTTTGTTGTTTGTTTTTCTATTCCGTTCACTTGTACTACGGTGTTTGAATTCATACTGTAGGACTATGCTTTTGCTCCATCAAATAAGGACTTTTTGTCAATCTGCTGCTGCCGAATATTTTCAGCTTCTGTAATCTGATTCACCCTCATTCAGGAATCTTAAAACTATTCTTCCATAATTTCCCACCTTTTAATTCTTCATTACAACATGTTTTGTCCATTTAAAATCATTACAATCTAAGTTTTGCCTACCACCAGAGAAATATAATTTAATCTGCAGTGCAAGCTGTTACTCCTACTTTAGATAGGATGGTCTTGCCCCTATTTTGTTTACTTGGGAAAGGTAAGGCAAGAGTGGAGAAATTCACAGGTCTAATGCCCTGTGAACAAATAGATAATTCAAGTTGCCACAGTTGGCACCAAAAGCACTGGACTTAGAGGAGAGTTAGTTAATATACCAAATAAAGTGATTCACTAAAACATGGTAGTTACCATTTTAAAGATTTTACTTCCTTTCCCCCTAAGATGTTAATTATTAGATATTCAGAATGAAGTATTTGTCTCTGGCTTTTAGTTGCATCACAACAGGAACTGAGTAAAATGGTAGTGGTGTTAGGAAGCAACTCTTACTTTTGCACCCATCCCAAGTCAGCCAGGCACTTGAATTTTTGTATTTGCTAGGTTACAAAAATCAAAACTTGTTACGTGCATGTTGGTTCACAATGTTGGTCGAGTCTCAGCAGTCTTAAAAATTGGAAGTCTGCTGGGACAAAGATTTAGAACACAGATAGTACAATTTGTGTCAATGTTCAAAAATTTATTCTAATGTAAACTACGTTCTATGATAATAAGTATGTTTACATGTGTATACACAATTATGCTCACATAATTATTTGTCAAAGATAAGTTTGTTGTCACATGCATGAAAGCTAGATTCATGGTTTCTGTATGCTAGTGTGTGTATTAATTATCCAGAAGTTTAACTGTGCTGTTTAAGTGAACTGGGTATTTGGTCTGAATGCACATAAAGCTAAAAATAGCAAGAAAAGCACATTGCATGGTGTGTCAGTGGACAAGGTGTCAGTTAGCTAGGCCTGATCACGCAAAGGTTGAGTGAGATGGGGAAGGGCAGGAAAGAGTGATAACAGTTTAGGGCTTTTGGGGAGAACTTTGAGAAGTGATAAAAATGAGCTTCACAGAGCTGCTTGAGAAGAAACTGCCCTTGGAGATGAATATGAGGCTTCATCTTTACCAGTCACCAGTTAAACAAAGTTGATTGTATTAACAGTTAAATTGGGCATTTTGCATAGCAGACTGAAATTACGTTTTTGTTGATTTAATGCTGGTGCTTCCAGGTGAAGCTGGGAATAACCACAGAGATGCCACAGCTGCCTGGAGAATTAAAAACTCAGAAATTCTTCTACTCACAGAAGTAGCTGTGATTTTTGTTTGTTGCTCAGTGGCATGGCTGTTGATTTGTGAGAAGAATGGCTTTTGACGATTGTTTAGAGAAGTAATTTAGAAGTAGAGCACGTTGGGGATTTGGGGGGTTTTTTGGTTGGAAGTTTCTTTGTTGTTGCTTGGTTGGTTTTCTGGTTGGTTTTTTTGGGGGATGGTTTTTTAGTTTTTTTGAATGTGAAGGATCTGCTGATAAGATGTGAAGAGTGAGCATATCTTAGTGCTAGTACATCTGAATACTTTTATGTCTTTCTGGGTGCCATGTATGCCAGTTAGCTAGAGAGGCCCCAGCTTTCAGCTGTTCATGGAGAGCTTGTCCATGTTGTTTCTGTGTAATTGCTGACTCTTGTGTGCCAAGATTTACTCCCCCACTCCTCCTGTGGGGAGTTACAACAAGTAGGATGAAGCTCTCTGATCCTCCCCTATAGTGATGGAATCCTCGGGGTTGGCACCATCTTTGCATTACTATTTAGTTGAACCAGGTAGAAATAAAATGATAAAAATTCTCATAACTTTCAGTTTGGAGCTTGTCTTATGTGGAGGTGAGCAGTACACGAGAAGAGCATAGAAAGGCACAAAATTTGGAAGGGAAAAGAACTTTTCATGTATGCAAAAGATGTTTAAACAAGTGTAATAATACTTGTGTTAAATTTATTGTTTTGATCACTTGAACTTCTAGACTTGAAAGCAAGTTACTCTGCATTTCAGCTGTCAATTTTGTAAGTTTTGATTAATTGCTGAAGCCTGGGAGTAAGAAAGTAAGAGAAATCTCTGCCCTTGAAGAAGGTACAGCTGTTAGGATCAGAGCTGAACATTACAGAACACACTATTGAACTGATTGGACAGTCAAGTGATCTGAGTGTGTCTTTGAACTCTTACTTGCTAGCACCTGTTTAATAAAGGTTTAATTTCTTAAAAGTATTGCAGAGGCTGTCAGATTCTACAGAAGCAAATCTGAAGTGGATTTTTTTTTTTAATATTTCATTTAGAAAACCATGTTACCTTTGTTTATTTAATGATAAAAGGTTAAATACTCTGGGGTAATTGGAGGCTGGCAGCTTGATTCATAGAAGTTTGTGTCATATGTCCAAGACTTCATCCCTCTTCTCCCCAGTGAGACAGAGGGCTGTTTATGCCTGGCCAGCTGAACAACTTTACTGCCTTGAAAGGTGGAAGAATGTAAAGAATGAGATGCATTAAGAGCAGCAGAGAGGATTCCATGCTGCTTTTCTCTCTGCTACTGATCATGAGGCAGGCAGTCTTCCTAGCCTGCCCTACGTAGCTGATTGATAGTATCTTGAAGAAACTGCCAATATATGGCAGAGATGGTATGTTTTATCTCTGAGGAAGACAATTTAATGCTTTTGTGTGTGTGTTTTTAACACTTTTTTTCCAGGAGGGACCCTTAAGGCCTGTCCTTGAATGCATTGATCTTGTCAGCAGTGGGGATGAAGAACCTAACAGCAGTTCTTATTTTCATGTGAGTATGTTGTAATGTATTTTATGACATCTTGGTTGAATAAAATAATTGGTCTTCTGTATTTTTTAATATCAGTTACTCTTCACAAAAGCCTTGTAGATGTGTTTTTAAACAAGTACTAAATAATCAGTATTGAAGTATTTAGATTTTTCTCCCCGCTGTTGAGTGAAAGGCAAGAATACCAGCACTTCATTTTCTCCAGAGCCATTTTTTCCACCTTGAAATGGACTTGGTACTTTTATTTGTCTTTCAGTTACCTTAACAAGTGTGTGAAAAGAAAATGTCACTTCACATGCAGCCTCAGAAGTCGGAGTGTCCAGTTTCTAGCCTGAAAACATATCCGGTCTACTACCAGGCCTTTTCTTTCTAAAATAACTTTTTAGGAACAATTTATGGGTTGAATGACCTTATTCCAGTGACAGTCTGGTCTCAGATCAGTCTAATCCTTCATAATCCATTCTAGGAATGTACGAGTCAGAAGCAGGCTGATCAGTTTATCTATCCCCCAGACTTACTCTGCCTGCTCTTCAAGGCCTTTGAAAGGGATATTGATAGACCCTACCAGAGTTGATTTTGGAAGCAGTGACTATCTTTTGACTTTTGTTTTCCAGTGTTGCAGTAGAGGATGTTTGTAATAAACCTGATTCTTAAGGAAAGGTTGATCTTCTGTACATGCACAGGCTGACACTACAGGGATGATTTCTAGAGCTGACTGTGTAACAGGAGGAAACTACAGTGTATGGTCTATCTCTTAGGCTAGAAAAAGCTAATGACCTGCCTTTCTGAAGATAGTAGGTGGTGTTAGAGCAAGAACTATAGCAGTTCTCAGTTTTTTAGGTGGGCTGCAAGTTGGCTTTGAAATCAGGAGGGATTCTGTTTACTTAGAATAACTTAAATTTTTTGTTTGTTGGAGGCTTCTAGGATACTCAGCATCCATGTTCCTCTACTGCTTGGTGAGGCTAATTTTTGTATTTAATTGATTTGACTATGTTGAGGGGAAGGTTGTTGTTTGTTTTTTTTTTTTTTTTAACAGAAGTTACAAATACTGGTAAAAAGGAAGAGAAGACTAGTAAGGTAGCTCATGGAACTTATGATAAGAGTATCTTTACTGAATTATGTCGTGATGCTTGGGCATCACTTCTCACCGTATTGGTGTCTGTAACTTAACAATCACCAAGTAAGAGTTTAACTTTCCAATTGTAGAGAAATACTAAGCGTAAGGATCACATTGACTATCAGAAGGAACGAGTTACATCAACTCTGGATCGTCTGGCACGCCATGTTGAAGTAGAGAAACAGCAAAAAGAAGAGAAAAACAAAGCCTTTAAGGTATTGGATTGTTTTATTTTGGAAGAATTGCATAATACAGACCTTGTAGTCACAAGTATCTTTGTTTTCACTGCTGAGTAAATAAAAAAATGGGTGAGGCATACCTGGAACTAGCAACTAGACTTCTGCTGCTGGGGCGTTGTGTGACACACAACATGGACTTTGTCTCTTCTGTGGCTTTTAGCTGATCAATTTTCTAGTTGTATTGCAGTTACTAAAGGGGGAAAAATTATATGAATGAAAACCAGTGGCAAAAACTTCTCTTGTTTGTATATATAGCAGAGGAACCTTAGCATCAATTATTCTGATATTTCAGTTGATTGAAAAATAAGTTACCACAAACCACCATGCAGCAAGCCTTGCTATTTACCTGCCTTTATCTGAGATTTTTTGGGAAGCTGTTTGCCACATTAATTCTCTGTATCAGAGTATTTCATAATGAGATAAAATTTTCAACGTTTAAGGCATAATTTTAAAGTTGAGTCCTTTAGTTGCACTTTGCAGCCATTTGAAAAGAATGTACTTTTTGTTACAAACTGGAAGATACAGTCAGTAGGCTTAACGGTTGGGCTGCTCTCAGTGGGAGCTGGACATCTCAAAGGAGTGGGATTACAAGAGCTTCATGGAATTGGACAAGGACAAATTTAAATCCAGAGCTGGCAAAATGTGCTGCCTTCCCAGCCTAATTTTCTCAACACTGTCAACGGCTTTTAAAATCACAGAATTATACTATAGTTTCTGTGGTAGACTGTGTGACTGTAGTACAACAGAGTAAAAGGCTAGATTAGATATACTCCAGGACAGCCTTGAAGTGTGGAGGCCTGCATCCCCCTTCTGTCTCCTCCATGTTGAATTTGGCAATCTGTTGATGTCTCCACATACAGTTTGTCAGCTGTAAAGTGGAGTTAGAGATAAATGTGTAACTTTTAAAGCGGTTTGAGAATGAAGGCCAAAAGATCATTTTGTTAAAGAATATTTTCCTCCTGGCTGGCTCTTTATTCATCAGATAATGCGAACTGCAGACTTAAATTTAGTCTTCAAAGTGAACATGCCTTTTTCTTTTTTTTTTTTTCCTATTATTTTCCATTTTTATTGTATTGAAAGAAGTCAGTCGAGTTGTAAGATTTTTTTTCCCCTCACTTAACGTTTTTGTGGGTGTGTTTTTTAGGAACCTTTATGTTAGTTTTGGGATACACACTTAATCTTTTTTCTTTTCTTTTTTTCACATTTGATCCCAACATTGTCTGGTGTGTTTTTTTCCTCAGGAGAAAGTTGATTCCCAGTGTGCTCATGGGTTGCAAGAATTAGAGTTTATTCGGGAACACAGTGATACAGAAGCTGCAAGGTTATGTGTGGACCAGTGGTTAAAAATGCCGGGTAAGAACAGAAGGCTAAGTTTGAGTGATGGTTTCTAAGTCCTGCATTACAGAGCAGAACATGTGAAAATTTTGTTGAGCTTGCAGGTACCTTGTGCATAACTAAATGCTACAACATTAATTTTGCTATAGTATATCATTTGGAAGTTCTTAAACACTTATTTCCAGGAAGGCTATTCTTGTAATGCTTTGTTGCTTAGAAAATTAAAGATACGGAGTCTAAAAACCACTAAGGCAGTGTTAGTTATTTTTATAAGCAAAGTTGCTTGGAAGAAGAAATATTACTGTTGAACTGCTGCTTAGGAAAATGTAAATAAGTGTAACTTCACGATGTTTAATCAGTTTAAAATACTGCCTGGAGGACCTGGAGGAAGAGTGTCAAAATGTTTGAAAAGTTATACTGCTGGGAATTGAAAAGACAGTGAAAGAGCAGACTTACTGTAGTAGAATTGAAGGACAGTGAGGGCATTGTTAGTTTGCTTTTAAGAATCACAACAGTTTGATTTTGGGATGTTTTAAGGCTTGTGTGTTGTTTGTTTTCTTAAGCCTCTGTAATTCAGCTTCTTGTTAAATGCTTTGTTTTGTAACACAGGTCTGAAACCAGGCTCTGTTAACAGTGGAAGAAGGGGTGGTTATAAGAGGGCAGGTCAGCCTCGAGTCAACAGCAGTCCCAAATACTGTCCTGTGATGCATTGCAACAGACAGTTTGATAATGTACATCTTCTTCTAGGTCACCTTCAAAGGTAAGGACACATATTGCATGAGTTCTGTGCAAGGAATAATAATAAAGAACATGCTCTAACTTTGGACATCAGCATCAAGTCTGCTTTAAACTGCCTGTACTGACAGAGCTTCACTTTGGGAGCCAATTAAGGTGTTACAATTTATACAGATGAGCTTCATGAGGTTTTTTTGTTGGTTTGGTCTTTTACTTGGTGTGTGGTTTGATTTTTTTTCATTCGGAATGGATGTCTTCCTCTTGTTGAGCATTTTTAATATATGGAGTTTTCTGAGAAGTAAGATTTCTGTACTCCAGTTTAGTTGTATCTTCATCCAAACTTGAAATAAAGCAAAAGGCTAAGTTACACAATCTGATGGTAAGATAAAAAGAAAAGCCCCTAATGTAGGGAAAGAGGAACAACAGTTCTAGGCTATCTGTTCATTGCTAGTCAGGACTCAGTGTGCCTGTGTTCAATTCCAGCAGATACTGCCTTTTATCTACTGAATGTGTCCATGGGCAAGATGGTGAGAAGTTGAGGGGAGTGTCATGGGTTAGCCCCTGTCAGCAGCTCAGCCCCACAAAGCTGCTCACTCACTCACTCACCCTAGTGGGATGTGGAAGAGGGAAGGCTGAAAGTGAGAAAACTCTGGGCTGAGGTAGAAACAGTTAATAAGTAAAGCAAAAGCTGCGAGCACATGCAAAGCAAAATACGGAATTGACAGGCAGAGCTTTATCATACATGATAGTTACTTGGAGTGATGGCATTTGTCTTCCCAGCTATCTCCCCTTCCTCCTCCACCCAGCTTTTATTCCTGAGCATGATGTCTTATGCTATGGGATGTCCCTTTGGCCAGTTGAGGTCAGCTGTCCCAGCTGTGTCTCCCAACACCACCTTGCTGGGACAGTCTGAAAAACGGAGAAGACCTTGACACTGTGCAAGCACAGCTCAGCAATAACTAAAACTTCTCTGTGCTATCAACACTGTTGTTCATAAATCCAAAACACAACAACCATACAAGCTGCTACAAAAAATGAACTGCATCCCAAGCAGAAGTAGTACATGGAGGTAAAAATAAATAAATTTTAAAAATGTCTATGTAGGAAATTAAGGCTTTGTTAGTTCTCTTAAAAGCAGTATTTCTCTCCAGAGTGGCCATTTTAACAGGTTAGCAGGGAGAATCATCTCTCTACAGGATACTTCAACTGATACAGTTCATGATAGGGGAAGTAAGGAATTTTTACAGTTTAGGTTGGTTAGATATGGTTTTTGTCTGATAACTTCAAAGGACAGAATTTTTTCCATTAAACAAAAGCTCTATGACTATTTAGAGGGGACTAGTTTGCTGATTATTTCTTCTTCTCCAGATTTGATCATTCTCCCTGTGACCCAGCAGTCACATTACATGGACCCCCACATAATGCAGTTGCCTGTGTGATATGCTGCGAAATATTTTCAACCTCTCAGCAGTACAGTGATCATCTTTTATCTAAGGCAAGATCATAAGGATAAGTAACTCACCTGATTGAATGTAGTAGAGGGTTTAAGACTTAAAATTATGTATTGATTTTTGGTGGGGTTTTTTGATGGGTTTCTTTTTTAACCTTTTTTGTCTTCCCTCTCTTTTACTCTTCAAGATAGTTTTTTCTTATTCTGCTGTGTTTCAAGCACCTGGTGTAGTCTGACAGTATTCCCTTTAGATGTGACCATTAGGTTGTGCTTTTTCGTATGCTTTCAAGAGGACCATAGTTCTTTCTTGAGCTTCTTGTCCATCTATTGGTGTTGTTGATAGGTATTCCCTTTTTTTTGCATTTCCAAAACTATGAAAGGTAAAAAGGCAGGAAGTTAGGGTGAAATAAGTGACAGCAAAGAGAAGCAGCAGAAAGGAGATGAAGGTTTTATTTTAGCAGTCTGGTGTTGAATTGGATAACGGATAGCATTTTCAAAGTTGGATGTTTTGATTACAAATATTCTTGCCTAGTCTCCAAGAGCAGCATTAAATTTGGGGAAGTTGTAGACATTCTGAAAATCTAAACTAAATTTTGCTTGTAGTTACAACTCCTGATACATAGTCATACCTGACAGGCCGAAAGATTGCATCATAGTTTGTCTGTGCTCTTTTTCCATTGCGTCAAAGTTGTGTGCCTCTGATGTGTCCAGGGACATTAGCAGGAGCAGCAGCCAAGGTAGGGGAAAGGCAGTGAGTGTCTTGCAGACAGCGAGAAGATGGGATTACTTTGATGTGTAAGGATGGGGAGATAATCCTAGTCAAAGCTCTAAGCATATAATGAAGGTTCTTGGGGTGATGTAGAAAGAAGCAAGCAAAAATACCAGAAGCAGAACTAAAGCATTTTTGCCCTGAAGGCAGAGCCCTGAAGTTGATGTAGAAGGCAAAGCAGGGGAAAGGAGTTGACTTCTACAAAAGTCACAGACCTTTCAAGCTAGTCTGAGGAGCAGCATTTTGGGGAGTTACAGGTTAGCAAGATTAGGGAAGAACCAGCATGAGGTAAAACAGCTGCTGTATTGACAGAGGGAGCTTCTTCTGAGAGCCTGGGTAAGGGGAATGGCTAAGAATTGCTGGAGCCCATAGTCCCTGGGAAGGTGCTTGCTTCCAGTGGTGGAAGAAGGGGATGGAGAAGTTGACAGTGTGGTAAGGGTGCATGAGTAGCTGGGTTTGACAGTGGTACTTTGGCCAGTTCCTTGTGTCTTGTGAGCTGAAGTGCAGAGGGGTAGGCTGTAGATAAATATTGATGTGGTAGCTGACAACCTGGAAGTGAAAATACTACCACAGAAATGAGAGAGGAATAGGAGGACATGAGAACCGGGCCTGGTTTCTTGACTTAATTTTTTTCCTAAACAGATAATTTTCTCTTCCAGCTAAATGAAAATGATGGGCATAAAAAAGGTATTCCTCCACAGCATATTCAGTGTTTTGCATGCCCAAAGTGCTTCCTCCTTTTCACCAAAAGAGAAGAGTGTTTGCAGCATATGTCACAAGAGAACCACTTCCTTCAGATTTCTGAACTGAGTGGTACGTTGCTACTAAGTGGTACTAAGTGTACTGCTTTTAATTTTTTCTGATAATTCATCCTTAAGATATGAAGTGACTTACATTTTTCTGCTGCCTAAAATAGCTTAAGATTTTAAAGTTTGTTATTAATGAATTCCTATTTTTCTTTTAAGATCTTAGATGTGATGCTTTGAAATGCCTGTTTTTGTGTATAAATGATTCCTCTATCACACTTGCTGTAATGAGATGCTGTCGAGTCTCTCATATAAGCTTCTCATCCTCCAGTGACTTCATGCAACTACTTTCCTGAATAAGTTTACATTTAGCATGTTGATAGAGACTCAGACCAAAACACATAAATTTCTGTTTCAGTTCCAGTCAGAGTGGCTATTGTGTTCCTTCCCCTTACTCTACTGTCTGTATTGTGCTTGGAGGCTATTTTTCTTGTCAGTGTCTTTGGCATTCCTGATGGGAAAGACCTGTGAAAATTTCTTCCCCATATAATTGCAAATTTAGAGTGCTTAGCTGGAACATTGCTGCCAGTCTGATGGCTTGCACTGATTACATGGCTGCTGAAGGCTGAAATTCTGGTTATGTTGTGAACTGGCAACATCCTGAACCATGAATAGAGTCCGGAGGAAAGATCTGATCATGGTCTTGCAAACAGGGTTAATGCCTAACATAGCTATACTGACTTTTTTTTTCTGACATAAGCAATAGGCATTAAAGCATTTACTTCAATGTTAGCTAAACTGCTAAGTGGCCATATTTTAGACATTGTAGGTCTCTGGACAAGCCTACATGGCCGAAAGGATTCATACAGTTATTTCTCATCTTCATAAGTGTATCTTTGAGTTCTGCCCTCCCCCAGAGTGGCTGCAGAAAATGTACAGAAAAGACAGGCTATGAAGGAATCCCCTGCAGGTCAAGTCAGTACTGCTGCCTTCATGTAGTGAAGTGACAATCAGCTGCATGGTTATACTTCCCCTTATGCATTGTCACTCTAATGTACTTTTATTCTCAAATAGGTTGTTAATTCTGAATGTGATGACTGCAGATGCTTTTAAATTCAGGTCAAAGGTTTTAAAAAAGATTACTGATGAGCTATTGCTTTGAAAAGATTAAAAGCACAAGTTAATGTTTTCTTCTTTAGAGATGGAGAGTGCTGAACTCAGAACAAAAAATTGAGTGCTCCATTTTTTACTTTGTGTTAGTAAGGCTTCGTGATTAATAATTATCAGCATGGCCTGAGATCTGCCAGTGAAGTTAGCTGAAAGGCATAACCTCAAATTTCTGCCTGCTGCTCATCACATCTTACTAAACAGAAAAATCAGAAAGAATTTGCGTGCTAAGGTGCAGAACATGAACAATATATAATCCGTAAATGGTTTCCCATTCTCTTTTCAATAGAATTTTCTTATAGTGCAGGTACCAGAAGTTACATGTGGAGTATATACTCAGAACAACAGAAAGTCGTGCATTTAAATATTTTAAGAATTAACATTAAGGATGGGAAAGAGAGAAAGAGATGGTCAGAGTACGTGGGATCTTGTTAAATAAATTCTGGGTTGTGGGGTTTTTTTAAATACTCTGTGATTTAAAACAAAATTATATGTGGTAAGAGTAGACAGCTGGTAATAGGTGGAGGCCAAGAAGGTAAGAATCTTCCTAAGACAGATATTGAGCCGGCATTGTAGAAGGAGGAAAAGGGAAGTAAAGTCAGTCACTTGAGTATGAAAAAGCAAGATGCAAACAGATTCAGGTGTAAGATAGTTACAGAAGTTTAAAAAATTCAGGATTTAGCTACAGCTTCCATTTCACAGTTACTGAGGCTCAGCTGACACTTGTTAACTTGCTTTCTGAACCCTGTGACAAATGAGTAACAATAGTAATTATGTCATCAGAGAGCAGAAATTCTATGGAAAAATTCTAATGTGTGGTTGCACTTTCTACCATTCCATTTTATAGATGCAATGAAGTCTGACCATCCACTACCTTTTCCATCCTTTGCAAAGAACCTCTTGATATCTCTGTGCAAAGAGGTCTCCTTCCAAGTGAAGTGTATGGCCTGCTTCAAGATACTGCGCTCACATATGGAATTAACGGCTCATTTCAGGTTTGTGAAAGGCAGTTGTCTTTATAATGTGAACATCCATAGGTCAATGACAGATACGTGGATGTGCTTTTTGTGGTACTAGTGGATTTCAGGGCAGCTAGGACCATTTGAATGTTGACTGCCTGAGTAAACAATCAAAAACCTGCCCCCTTAGCTTTACCCCACACTGCAGAAAGCTGATCAGTGTCAGGATTGTTTTTTGATTTTCGGTAACAGAACAACAAAAGTTGATCTCTATTCCACTGTTTCTAAGTTGACAGCATTTGATTTTGAAAATGTGCAGTTAACAACATAAGCATCAATCTATGTGCTAGCTTTGTAAATTAGCACCTAATTCTCTTCGAAGTTCAGAGACTAGATATACATTGCATGGTTTTGTTAGCAAACTAGTAGGTGGGTTAAAGTACATAGAGGACACTGTTTCCCTGTACTGCTGTAGCTACTAGGTAATATTTCGAGTATATCTGAAAGTTTAAAAATGTTTCAGGTTGCAATGTAACTTCTTTATGTTTTTAATCAATTCTAGAACACGTTGTCATAATTCTGGGCCTATGGCACTGTCAAAGAAAAGCATCTCCCAAGTTGCAGAGATATTTAAAATGAAAGGTCACTGTGAGAACTGTAATGAACTGTTTGCTGATAAGAATCAGATGACCCAACATAAACAAACCACTCAGCATAACATTAGAGTTTTTACTACACTGGAAGAGTCCATCTTGATGTTCTGCCATGTCAATGGAAAACAGAAAAATCAGTCCCATTTGTGCCACATTGTGGATCGGTCAAGACCACTGCTTAAAAGACATTTGAGTCCAAATGAGTCCACCAGTGAAATGGGGTCTACTCCTTCAAAACGGAAGAGTTATTTAAAAGATAAAAGTGAAGATAAAGTAGCAAACCAAAGTCAAGGTAGTGCTTGCAAAGTTAAAGCCTGGTTTTGTGAATGCCTTCAAAAGTTTTTTACTGAAGAGTCAGTAGAAAAGCACATTTTATCAGCAAATAGGATCTGTCACAAGTGTGCTGTGTGTGGAAAGCTGGCTGAAAATTCAAGCATTATCCGCCTGCATATGAGTCGATTCCATGGAGGAGCCCACTTGACTAATTTTCTTCTCTGGTGCAGAGCATGCTCTGTAGATCTTAGAGAAGAGGATATTATGGGACACATAACTGAATTTCATGGTGGACATAGTTATTACTATGAGCAAGAAGCTGTAGAAGATGAACCTATGCCATCTGCTTCCGATGCAGTGAGCATTTCTGCAGGTGAAGATCAAGACTGCGTTTCCAGCCCTGTGGAACTCTCCCCTGAAAGCGGTCCTGTTGTGGGAAAATGGCAGTGCCGTATTTGTGAGGAGATGTTTGAGTCTGAAGAGAGCGTTAAGCAACATTGCATGTCCTTAGAAAGCCATGCATTTCACAGGTACTCATGCGGGTTATGTAGAAGTCATTTTCGGAAAGTAGGAACACTACAGCGACACTTCCAAGAGCATCATAATCAGGAGATACAGACTAAATACTTCTGTGGCCTTTGTGGTAATCTCTTCTTCGACACAGAGGAAGAATTTCTAATCCATTACAAGGAGATTCATAGCGTGGACTATACATTTGTGCCTGAGCAGATGGAGCTATCAATAAAAAAAGATGAGGACTTCCTCCCAGTCGAACAAGGAGACCTTTTAACCTGTGGTTGCCGGACAACTTATGTCTCCAAAATAAACAGAAGGAACGATTATGAGAATTGTCAGAAAGCCATGCTGCAAAAAGGAAACTTATGGTTTCGATGCTGCTTGTGTTCTGCAACGGCACAGAATATTGCTGATTTGAACAATCATCTCAAGAGTCACACATCAGTAAAACCTAAGGGAGAGATGTATGTTGTTAGATGTGCTGCATGCAACAAAAACTTTGATGATCTTCATAGTGCGCATCAGCACTATCATGGGAAACACTGCTTCTTGCAGAAACCTGATCTAGCAAGTCTTGCATCAGAATCAGAGGACAAAGTATTCAAGTTTGCAGCAAGTGGGGCTTGTGTGGTCAGAAAACCTCACAGGCAACAATTTCAAGCGTCTCCATCCAAAACTCAGGACAGACCACAGTTGTCTCCTCTGCAGGGCCCAACAGAGGGAAAGAAAATAAGAAATGAGGACTCAGAACAGTCTGAAGAACTTAGTGAAAGTACGTGGAAAATTTCTTTAGCATTAGAGAAGTATTACTGTCCTTAACACACTCTGTTTCATTGTCAGTACATGTCACATACCATTTGGTTACATCCAGTCTATAAATGAGCTCAGAATGTAGTACTTGGTATTTCTCGACTACTGAATTCTCAGTACTTGAATTTCCAAAACTCAGACTCCACAATTTATTGTTATATGCCATATGCATGAAGTCTTAGAAAAAAACAAACATAAAGGCAGACGTAAGAATCCTGAGACGGAAACATTTGATTTCCAAATTACTTTGGAGCATAATTTGTTGTTAAAGGGAAGAGGACCATCAAGGATACCCCAATTAGGGATCTAACGCATATAAGTGTAAAAGTGATCTATCATACACATTTGAAAGAAATTTGCCTTCTTTATAAGTGTTTGTGAGCCTGTTAGTGCTTTCTGTGTGGGCAGTCCTGTTATATCACCACCATCTCAGCTTTCTTAGCTTGCCAAAAAGCAGTACCAGCTGAGAATTTATATTCCCAGTATGTATTGGTTTTTTCCCTCGAGCATGCAATTTTTTTTCAAGTTCATTATCACTTCTAAGAAGGACATTGAGAATGCTGAAGGTGTACCTTGTGTTCAGAAATTGGAAGTGTTTCTTAGTTACTGGTGGTGTCATAATGCTTGTGATTAAGAGGTTGACATTTATGTTAGAAGTACAGCAGAAAGTGCATATCTAAACATTTTATGTGCTTTTATGCATGCAAGCAATTGAATGGCACAGAGACTTGCCATAGTGGGGGGTGCACAGCTGAATATTAAACGAGTTCCTAAAATGTCTTGGTGCAGGACAACAGCTTTCTGTGCTTACCTGTGTATCCAGGTCTACACCATCATATAGCCAGGTTTTGCAGTTCTCTCTAATTTAGTGCATTATTAAATGCTACTTCAGTTGATTTTAAAATTGATGCAGTCCCCAAATAACACCATGTTTTGTAACTTTTTTTGGTAACTTTTCACTTACATATATGAAGACAAGAATTTTCAAAAGCGTGTTGGTTGACCAGAAAGTCACATGAATCTTAAATTTGTCCTTTTTATCCCATTGAAGATGGTGAACTTCCTGATCTTGACTACCTGAGTACCATGACTCACATTGTGTTGGTGGATCTGGACAACTGGGGAAGCTTTTTCACACAGCTGCCAGCTAACCTGAACCAAGGGACATTTATCTGGGGTTTTCAAGGTAAAAAATGTTTGGAGGAAATTAAAAGATAAGATTAGCAAGTCTACACATGCACTTGAGCAGAGATTCCTTCAGTCTGAGAGAATGAAGAACAGGAGCAAGTAGCCACTAGAGCTTCTAAAGTTGCAGTGTCACAGGCACTGTGTAACAGAAATGTTCTTGAACTTTTCAAACTCAGTCTAAACCTGCACTGCTCTTACTATTCTTTGTAGAATATTGTTCCCAAACTGTGGAACTGTTCAGGAGTCTTTCTGGCTTCCCTCATGAACTTACTTAAGCTGTATCATATTTTCATAATTACCAGAACAGCCAAACTACTCAGAGATTATTTTAACCCCTAAATCCTTCTCATAAGGCTGAGATTTTTTGTTTTGATTTGGTTTTGTAGTTCCCAAAGGTATGATTTTGCATTCTTACATTTTTAATCTTGTTCTGTCTCTGGCTTGTTCTTTAAAGGGTGGCCCTGGTCATCCTGTATAAAAATTGGTCTACATCCCATCTTGAAGATACCAGTGATTCATACCAGTGATTGATGGAACTCACATTGTCATGAGTTTCGTAGAAAGACAGAATGGTTTGGGTTGAAAGGGACCTTAAAGATCATCCTGTTTTGCAAAGTCTGCCAGTAGCATCCTTTTAGCTTGATACTTTTGCTTATGTGACTGTTTCTGAGCCAACTTCTTGCCCACCTCATTCTTCTTCTACAGGTTTTCTCTGTATCTGCCTTTATAATTTTTTGTCTGTGGTACATTGATTTCTTAGTAAAGTGTAGATAAGGGATAGTTTCAAAATATTTATGGCCTGAAACACGGACGTCATCTTACCAGATTTGTAGGTCAGGTACGTTTTACACTTGGTACACATTATGTCACTGCACCTCCTTGCTAAGTGTTTTTGATTATCTCTTCCCATAGAAGATAATCAAGAATATTCTGAAAGCTGAGAGTTGTCATGCTGCTCAGGTTGGACAGAAAGGCCTGTTGAGGCCTGGGTCACTGTTTTTTTCCTCTTAGAAAAAGATTTTCCAATTAGCTGATGAAGGCAGACCAAGTATGGCTGTTAATGTAAAGTGTTATGGATTCAAACAGTCATCTCTGCTCTTGGACCTGTAATCTGGTATCTGCTTGTTAGGAGTTTTGGGGACAAATCCTCTGATCTTCCCTGTTAAAGCAGGTTGTTCTCCTGAGTTTTGTGTTCTACTCCAGCATTACTTCTGTATCACTTACCTGTACTGTCATTACCTTTGGCCTTTCTGTAACAGCATTCCTGTACACATGCACGCCACAGAAAATACTGATTTGGGGATTTTAAATCATAGAATGTTAAGGGATTGGAATGGACCATAGAGATCATCTCATCCCAACCCCCCACCATAGGCAGGGACACCTCCCACTAGACCAGGTTGCTCAAGGCCTTATCGACCTGGCTTGTAACACTGCTGGGGTTGAGGCATCTGAGACCTCCCTGAGCAACCTGTTCCCGTGTCTAACCACCCTCAAAGAATGAAAGTAAAAACTTCCATTCTAATATCTAACCTAAGTTTCTTCTCTTTCAGTTTATATCCATTACTCCTTGTCCAGTCCTCCTGCAGTTCCTGACAGAGTCCCTGTCTGGCTTCCCTGAGGCCCCTTGAGATACTGGAAGGTTGCTGTGAGGTTTTCACGCAACCTTCTCTTCAGGCTGAACAGCCCCAACTTCTCAGCCTATCTTCGTAAGGCTGGTGCTCTTGTCAGCTGTCCTCTTATCAAGTTCTTGACCTTCCCCCGGACTTGCTCAAATCGTTCCATGTCCTTCTTATACTGAGGACACCAGAACTGGGCACAAGTAGTCCAGAAGATAAAGAAAAAAAAAGATACCTCACACTTTCCGTATTATACCTATTGGTTCTAGATTTCTGTTTCATCCATGCTACTTAGTTGCTTCATTTATGTACATTCTCTTTTCTGTATGGCTGAACAACCTATTGTTTATTCTTACTATCTTCTTTAAGGCTTTGCCCAGCTTGAACATCTGGGCAAATTTCACTTCACCTGTGCATTCCTTGAATTCTATTGTGATTTGGGGTTTGGTTGTAGTTTTTAATTGCTGAAGGCTTGTTTATTTCTACAGTTATTTAATCCACTTGGCCTTGGAAAAACTTTTTCTACTGATAAAAATAAGAAACTATTAGGAATCTGACTGGAAGAAATGTCTGGCTACTGTGTCTGGGTTTTATAAAAAATTATTTAGGAAAGAAGAATTTCCCCACATGAATTCAGACACTGGCTTTCAGTCATACTTTTTATTCTATCTAATTTACTCAAAACTAATTTGTCATTAGTTGACTTAAGCTTGTTTGCTATGACAAGGTCTGTGCTGTTACTGTTTTCCAAGGTTAAAACATGGTTTTTATTCATTAAGAAAAAAATGGTTGAACCTAGGGATGTCTGAGCTGTGTTGTCAGAAATTTCTATTCTCTGATTTAAGAAAAAGAACTAATCATAGTATAACCATAGTGTTACTAGTCTATCATTAGGAACCCCTAGTAAAACAATACCCTTACCCAAAGGTACCTTTGTGCTAGGTAAGACACTCTGCCCAGAGATGTTCCAAACCCAAGTGCCTGATGGCACAGCTCAGGCCATATCAGCACCACTCAATTCCTTTCTTCCAAATGGGTTTGCTGCATGCAGGCTGCCTCATGGGAATGGCCCCTGAAGGACGTGAACTAAAAAGACATGCTAAAGAGTTACTTGTGAATAAAATGGGCCACATTCATCTTAGAGAAAAATTTACCAGTTTATTGGTGTCAACTATATTGGTTTTGAGCCTGGGAACACTAAGGCTCCCAGGCACATTTGGATCTAATGTTGTAGGTACCCTCTCATAATAATGATTTGCATAGTTACTTGAGGCATGCTATTCTTGTTTGTTTAACCTGTGAAAATATAGCAACGTTTTTCCCTGCATTTCCTGAGCAACATTTCTGAATTTTTAGTTATTATTTTTATGTTATATATCTGCATTATTTCTATTATTCCTGTTTGTAGTATAGCCTTAGATTTGCTTTGAGTTCCTCCATTGTATTGTCTGGACTCAACTGTACTGTTTCTGTCTTCAGATACTCAGTTGTCTTTCATCCATTTGTGAGCTAGCAAACTGAATAAATGCAGGTCTGTCATTGTTTTCAGCTGCCCTGGTCAAATGCTTATGTTGTACATTCATGCAGCCAAAAACCAGGGCTGGCAAGTGCAAGTCTTTCCCAAATAGCAGTGACTGAGGGCTGTCACAGCAGATGAGAACAACGTGCAAATAGCATTTTTTTCTCATGGACAGGACAGATACCACTAAATCATTTCTGTGTAGACTCTTAATAAATCTTCGAGATCATTTTTGATACCATCTTCTTGCCATTAGGCTGAAAAGCAGAGCAGGGGGGAACAGGAGAAATCTACTGAGGAATGCTTTTGTTTGTCAGACTGCAGGTGGACATGTTGGCCGTAAACCATCCTCTGCAGCCTAAAATGTTTTACTTGAGCATTGGTTTCCCGTATCCTCACATGAAATGCCATCAATGACTGCTTTCATATTCCCTTCAAAATCCTTTCTTACATCCAGCCACTCTGTCATCTAGCAGATAAAGCAACATTTTTTTCCTCCATGTTGCAGACCCATTATTTCTTAGCCATTGGAATGTTACAAAATTCTTAGTCACTGATCAAATTGTCCTTCCATTTGCTTGCCTTTTTATAGCATCATATGTATTTTTATGGTGCAAGCTCCTCTGGTTTTCCCTCTCTTCTTGAGAGACCTCCTGCTTCTTTACTTTCCCTTGCTTGTTTCAGTCTGGTATTGGTTTTGTTTGTAGCAGACACTTTACTCAGCTCATCTTTATTATCCAGCTGTTTTCTCAGCCAGTAACTACATGCTCAGCATACTGTTTAGAAAATTCCTGCACTTTTTTCCCAGTTGTAGCCTCTATTTGCTTATCACTGACTGGCCCCAAGGGTTTGTCAGAACTCTTATCATTGTTTCAGCTGTTGCTCCAGTTCTTGGATCCTCCTTTTAGTGAGTTCTGACATGTGATGTGTCAGTTATAGTGCATGTTGACTCTGTAACTCCTGTAGTACAGGTTTTCCTAAGAGAAGCATTTCTGTTACTTGTACTATGTTTCCAGAGCTCTTCTGATTCTGCACATTAACCATAACTTTGCTTCAAACTGGAGAAAAACACATCCTTGTGTCTAAAAGCACATGATATCTAGAAGATAAGTTTTTCAGGATCTGAAGAAAAAATTCTTACAAAATTGAATGAGTAGTATTAGGCTAGCTACTTTGTTTTGCCTTCTATCTAAAGAACAAGAGGGCTGGGGTAATTTTGGTTATATATTTTTCTTAGCTTTCACATTGGTCAAAATAAATTCTGTCTTTAAAGATAGTTTTATATTTGCTTTTGCCTTCTTGCATTCTTTTTTAATTCATAGAGGCGTTTATGCCCAAACTCATAGTTAGTTTGTTTTTCATGTTTGGTTTTTATTATTATTAATATTATTCCTCTTCACTGTATAGGAGGATACAGCAACTGGAAGCCTCCAGTGCATTGCAAAATTTACAATTATCTTAAGAGGATTGGATGTTTCTTTCTTCATCCACGTTGCAGTACCAGAAGAGAAGCAGCAGACTTTGCTCTCTGTGTTCATGTAAGTTAGGGCATGCTTGCTTTATGGTTGTGTCTGGTCCCCAGAGAAGGGTGGCAGACAGTATCTGCTACTGATGTTAAGGACTAATTGCAGATGACATTCTTAGATTCTTTCCATGAGCTTTCTGTGTCCACTTCATAAATAATGATAAACCTGGATTGAGTGGAGACAGATGGTCGAGAAGTGATTTAAAAATTAGCTCAAATAGGACAACAGTCTGTTGGGGAGCGGAAGGGAGCTGGTTAGGGAATGAAGAGTAAAAAACCTGCACTTCTTACAGTTTCTGTTGAAGAGCGATATGGAACTCCTTCATCTCTCTTCAAGTAGCCCAAATCTTGAGCCATCTTTACAATGGAGTTGAATGGGTGTTAGTTTCACAGACGCTGTTGAGCTGCCAAAGAGCAGTGTCTTTATTCAGTAGACCTTGGGCTTTGGTGGGGCTGGGGATGTGCAGGTGAGGGACGGGAATCTGGGGTGCCATGGGGACTCGTGTTCCTAGTGTAGAATCATAGTTTTTTAAGGTTGGAGAAGACCTTCAAGATCATCAGGTCCAGCCATCAACCCAGCACTACCACTGTCATTAAGCCATGTCGTCAATTGCCATATCCACATGATTTTTGAACACTTCCAGGGATGGTGACTCCACTGCTTCTCTGGGCAGCCTGTTCCAATGCTTGGCAACCTTTTCAGTGAAAATCTAAATCTCCCCTGGTGCAGCTTGAAGGCCATATAGTGCTTTATCAGTTAGGTATAATTACTAACTATCTAACTGTATAAGCAAATTTTTGCAACACTGGTTTTATGTTTCATTATGCTTTTATGTTACTCTTAAAATGCTCTGCACAGATGTCTTTTATGTGGAGACAGTTCTAAAATGCTGCTTTTTAGGAATTTGTTCCATACTCCATCTGTACTGTTCTGGTAACCATTACCTGTATATATTGTATAGAGAAGAAATGAGCATCCAGCTTTGGAAACAGTGCCTTTCACAGTGGTGTAACGTGGCTTGGATCATAAAAGCAGGAATAAATTGCTGTAGAAAACCTGTCTTGCACAAAGCCAGCCACATGCCATGAGATAAAAACATGATCTCTGTTCAACATTTGTCATTTGTTTCCCTATAGGCTGGTCGTCTGGATGAGCACCTACCCAAGCAAATTCCTTTCACTGTACTTTCTGGAGACAAAAGTTTCTTGGAACTGGAAAACCAGTTTAAAATGACCCAGCGACCAGCTCGCATCCTGAATCCTCACCACATTGAAGGAGACATGATGTGTGCCTTGCTAAACAGCATTTCAGATACCACAAAAGGTAGAAAGTAAAGATTAAACATAATTTTTGCAGTAAACTGATGGTTCTTTCCAATAAAGAAATGGAATGCTTACACTGGTAACATAAACTGTTGCTTGGTGCTTCTTGTATTGTGGTGATATTTCAAGGAATAAGAGATCAGAAAATCATTATGCTTGGGGCATGTTTTGAAAACACACTTAATTAAGCATTTTCATTCAGTATAGTGAACTGTGTCATCCCTGTATTCTTTATTATAGCAGGAGACAAAACTGGTGTTTGAGTCTGAAAACTCCTTTCTAGTTAAAAGGGAGCTGTTTAAAGCAGTCGTATGCATATTTATCAGTTTGTACTCAGATCTGTTTGGGTTGATTTATGCTGTGTCTGAAACACTAAAGCATCATTATTTCTCAAAATACTTCTGCCTATTTTAAGTCTGACCTCCTGGCTACTTCCTATCATTTGATAATTGTCTTTGTTGGCACATGACTCACACATCCATCTCTAAATAAAAAATCTCAGTGAAAGTTTTTAAGTTCTCCAAAGTGCCAGATTTTAATGGCATGCTGAAATGATCACATTGGTTTTATATAGGATTATCAAAGAGGATTGAGCCAGCTCATTTTCATGCAAAGAGTACCAGAGCTGAGAAGGAGTGTTAATACTTGTCAGTATTTTAAAGTATTTTGATGTTTTCCTAGAAGACCTGACATTTCCCTGTAGACATTTTTGCTTTTTCTGGCATCTTGTTGCAGTTTTGGGGAGTTGCAAATTCAGGGCATATTATGGAAAGCTGTTTCTGAATTAGCCCTAAACTATTTTCTGAAAAATTACACTACAAGTTTATGAGAGCTATAACATGGTGCTGCTGTTCCACCAAGAAGATTAAAGTGGAGTTTTATCTCTGAATGATGAATTGGCATTGATTAATTAAAGGGGAAAAAATAGGATAATTAAATAGTTTTCTGGAAAAAAATTGTGGTGAGCTGGAATTGATTTAAGTGCTTTTGATACAGAAAAGGTGCTTAATATTTGGCTACCTCAGGCATTTGCTGAACGAGATTTTTCAGGTGGATTATAGAGATTCTCCCAGCCAGAAGCAATAGTACCAGTAAAATTTCTTGGCATAGTTAATTACAGAATTGTCACTTTCATTAGGGGAGTTCATTTTCTCAGTGGGGAGGGGTTTTCCTTAAAGCTACACCTCCCCTGGTATCATTAAAGGCTGGGGGATGATCTGATGCACATCAGCCCTGCTGGGAAGGACTTGAGGGTGCTGGTGGATGAGAGTCTGGACATGACCTGGCAATGTGCACTTGCAGCCCAGAAAGCCAAATGTGTCCTGGGCTGCATCCAAAGTAGCGTGGGCAGCAGGGCGAGGGAGGGCATTCTGTCCCTGTGCTCCACTCTGGTGAGACCCCACCTGCAGTGCTGCATCCAGCTCTGGGGGCCCAGCACTGGAAGGACACGGAGCTGTTGGAACAAGTCCAGAGAAGGCCAAGAAGATGATCAGAGGGATGGAGCACCTCTCCTATGAGGAAACACTGGGAGGGTTGGAGTTCTTCAGTCTGAAAAAGAGAAGGCCTTGGAGTGACTGAATTGTAGCCTTCCAGTACTTGAAGGGAGCCTTCAGGAATGATGGAGAGGGGCTTTGTACAAAGGCATAGAGAGATAGGACAAGGGGGGATGGCTTTAAACTGAAAGAGAGTATGTTTAGGTTAGATATTAGGAAGAAATTCTTTACTGTGAGGATGATGCGGCACTGGAACAGGTTGCGCAGAGAAGTTGTGGATGCCCCATCTGTGGGAAGCGTTCAAGGCCAGGTTGGATGGGGCTTTGAGCAACTTCATCTTCTGGAAAATGTCACTGCCCATGGCAGGGGAATTGGAATTAGATAATCTTTAAGGTTCTTCCAATCCAAATCATTGTGACTCTATGCATTATTGCATTCCCAGTAAAAAGTTTTCTTTTAGAGTGTATTAAAATTCTTAGATTGATAAATCTCTTGTAATGTAATTAGAGCTGTATAATTGTATATTAATGTGGGTGGCTGTTTTTGCTTGGTGAACTTTTTGTATATTTTTTGGGAGGAAGAGTTGGAAGAGAGCTGTAACTTGGACGCAGGTGATTTAGCTGTATGGGCTTCACTTCTGGTATAGTTTGTTGTGCAACTTTAATGATACGAGACAGTGAGGAGAGGGGAATGACTATTTTGCTGTATAGGGGTACTTTAGCTCCCTGCCTGGGTAGTTCTTCTAGTATAGCTTTATTCACTGGCATATACTGGCTCAGAGGTGATGACTTTGATCTAACCCTTTTCTGTGTATAAACTATACTCCAGTATTTTTTAAATATTTGTCTTGCTTTCAGAAGTTTCTTAATTTAACCTTTCTTTCAATGTCCTTTACTGCATTAATACTTACTATTATGGTGATTTGCCCTACCCAGAGGCTGCAAACCTTAACTTGCTGGCTGGCTGCTCATTGTGCATTCTACTTCAGTTCCGCATGTGGTCACGATAAAAGAAAAATCTTTGAGCAGGAAATTGATGGAATGACACGTGATTCCTTTGGCTGTTGGCATTCCTTAGCAAACTTGTAAGGAACAGAGTTGTCCCCTTTTTTAGTTAGTTTCAGCAGGCAAGAGCTGCCTTTGTCCCCCCCCCCCATATTAAAACAGAATATTAGAAAATTCACTGTTGGTAATAGGTTTGTATTTGCTGCATAGTGGGATGAAGTTGTTACCAAGAGTTTATAAAGTTTTTCTTTAAAAAGATAAAGCCACCACACAGTACACGCATAGTGTGTGGCTCAGCCATCATTTGCAAGTCTTAATGTGGCAAAACCAGTATTGGAGGGTTGGATGGAAAGTCGTGCAGTGTATCATAGGCTGGTATAACTTGTTGGCCTGTTACAGAAAAGCAGCTGAGTATAAGGAAATGCAAACAAGAATTGCTTGATTTCTGACTTTCTCAAGCCTATGGCTATTATTCTGGAGAGAGAAGTAAGTGAGAAGCACAACAGAATCATGTTGAAAAATATCAGACTGTTGTTGGTATTGGATGAGCTGCAAAATGAAAAAGCTCTTTCCCTAAATCACCTTCACGGAGCTATCATTAGCTTCTGAGCATCTGGATTGTGTTTGGATGTGGCAATCTGACAAGTGCATCTTGTGAACCATTTTACTAGCACAACTGCTGTGGGAACTATGGTACTGCATTCATTTTAAAATAAATAAATAAAAATGAAAGTTTCTGCATATGTTGCAATACGATACCAACTGCATGTTACTATAGGAAACCCTTGGCTGGAGGAGATGGTTGAATTTCTTTTGAGGTATGAAAAGAGTAGGCATTCTTACTCGTTGTCTGCTGCAATGCTAAGCCTGAGCTCATAAATGAAGAAGGTTTTTGTTTTTGTGCTGAAGCCACAGCACATGATGGGAGCTTCATGCATGTTAATAGAGTGGTTTGGGAAGCGCAGAAGAGAAGAATTCTTGTTCCTTTGTAACAAAAATTTTGTAGTGTGCAGAAAAATATCGTTATTCCATTGTCTATGTCTTGATGATATCCTGTGTGTTGAAAGTACACTTTTAATGAGTGCTGGACAATGTTAGGCCTAGGCTAGGGTCATCATATCCATCTGGACACTGACAGGAATGCAACAACTTTTTGGTTGACAAGTTATCTTTGTGTAAGTTGATGTCATTAGCTTAACTGTATCTCTCCCAGTTATGTTCAAATGAGATCCTTCAGTGACTGAGCTCTTATGTAAAACAGACTCTTTTAAACAATAAGAGCAAATTTTTTGAAGTATTTCTTGTCCTTTCTTTTGAAGAGCCAGTCTGTCTCATGAGCCTGTCAAAATCAGTCGTGTGCTGAATGTAGCGTTATCTGCCAAATAGCCACTCTACCTCTTTCACTGACCCATAAAGTACATTTCACTGTCCTCAAATGGAGTTGTCAGCTTGCATCTTCAATCTGCTCTCTTGCCTGAAGGGTTTAAATACTACCAATGCAGCTTCTGTGAGAGCTTTTATGTTAAGAAGAGCAGGATTTCAGTTCATTTTGATGAATGCTTCTAAGCTTCCTAGCTCCCACTATGCCCAATATTTGTTTTATATACAGCCAACAAAAGAATTTAAGAGGACATACGAACAAATTTATAGAAGGCGTTGAGAATAGTTGCTTTCCTTCTCCATAGTCAAGATTTTCATGGGTGAAAATCCATGTGTGGTCCAATTTGAGGTGCAGTGTGAATGCTACATCTGTTCTGTCTCTGCTTTTTCCAAACCTTTAGTTAATGCAGATTGCAAATGACTGAAGTTAGGTCACAGCCTCTAGCCCCTGCTTCCCTGAATGTGAAGGGCATGAACATCTGCAGTGTGATGCACCATGAATGACTTACAGTTTCTATAGTAAGAATATATTCCTTTATTACAGCAGCCACAGCTTATTGCATAGAGAGTGATAAGAAAGTCATCCTTCAGTTGTAACCTTGTATTTAGCTACAACAGGAAGTTACTACTGGGTTTGGTATGTTAGGGGCATCTTCTGTGTACATCTGTGAATGTATGTATATGCCCTAGGGAGAAAGCAGTGTACTCACACCTAAGATAATGAGCCTGAGCAATAATTGTAGACCAGTGGATGAACTGGGAAGACCTAACCACAGAGATCATACCAAAAAATGAGGTTTAGCTTAAATCTGGTTTTGAATTTGAGAGAGGTGTCTAAGATAAAGGTTAGATGAAAGTCTGGGTGGCCATCATTATATTGGCCACAGTTCCCAAGAAATGCAGTTGGAGGAGAGTGATGGCTTGAGAGCTTTATTTTTATTTGTCCTACTCTTAAATGAGCAGATGAATGAGCAACTGTAGGCAGAGATACATAGAGTGAAGCTTGCTTTGCATGGAGGAAGGGAGGTCTTGTATGATGGTGACCCTCAGCAGGGAGTAGCTGTACTTGCAGTTACAGATGATGTTACCTTAATGGAGAGAGATTAGAGCAGTAAGTGTGGGGGAAGAGTATGTGGGAAGGATCCTCCAGGGACATAGGAAAGAAGGAATAAAAAGAAAAGATTCTAGAAGCCAAGGGAATAGTATTTTAAAGGCAGCATGGCCGTACATACCAAATGTGATTGCTAACAAAGGTAAGGGTGGGGTACTGATCTTAAGGTTTTGGCAAAGTAATTAGGATCCCAGAATGAGGTAACAAATGGTATCCATAAGGTAGCACTAAAGATCCAGACTCCAGCTGTAAAAGGAAAAGGGTCAGTGGTTGGAGAGACAGTGTGATGTGAATGTTGCTGTACACTGGAATGGGAAAGAGGAAGGTGAGATTGGGAGTTACTGAAAAGACTAAGAGAAGGAGTATTTTAGGAGAGAAGAGGAAGTGTGGGGTGTGAGACTATATGGGAGACAGGAGGTGTGTTGTGTGGTCAGGGAGCAGGATGAAGGCTAGGGAAGGGAAATCGAGTCTCTGCTGGTAAACCTAATGGAAATTATGAAAGGGATGGTGGTAACTGGGGAGGTTGCAAAGGAAGATCAGACATAGTGGGGGGGAGTTACCCTGAGCTGTGTGGGCAACTAATCCAAATTCAAGCTGTGGTGCTTTGACGGCAGGACAGTGGGTGGCACTTACATTCTGTGAAAGTTACCAGTCTTTCTCCAGAACAGGTTTCTGAGATGTATGAAATGTCAAAAAATCACTCTGAACTCTATATTCATCCAGAGTTTGCTGTCCTGTTTTCTCATTCTTCCAGCAGGAGTATGTCAGTATGTGAGGACAGTAGTGAGCAGTGGGATTTCTCTTGAAAGAACAGGTACAGTCAGAGGTTCTTAGCTGATGTGCATTTGACAAAATGTACTAGAGAATGATACGAGAGATCTTAAGATCTCTTGCCTCTGAAACTGGGCAGCTGCTTTTCCTCTGACATCAGAGGAGTTGGGAGCTATAGCATGTGCAGAACATTTCAACGAGAGACAGGACATGCCTGATTTCTCAAAATAAAACATTCTTCATTAGAAGATGCCAGAAGTATCAGAAGTATATGCTGACGAAGTATAGGCTGGATGAGAAAACTGAAGTGGATTGAAAACTGGCTGAACAGCCAGACCTGGAACATGGTGATCAATGGCATGAAGTTCAGATGGGGGTCAGGAACCAGCTGTGTCCTGGTACTGGGACTGGTCCTGTTTAATATATGTTAATAACCCAGATGATGGGGCAGAGTATACCTACAGCAAGTGTGTTGATGACACAAAACTGGGAGTGGCAGTTTGTACACCAGAGGAGCTGTGCTGCCATCCAGAGGAACCTCAACAGGGCAGAAGTGGGCTGACAGTGAACCTCATGAAGTTCAACAAAGGGAAGTGCAGAGTTCTGCATCTGGGGAGGAACAGCCCCAAGCATCAGTATATGCTGACCAGGAGTCAACCAGCCGGGAAACGACTTTATAGGAGAGGACCTGGGGGCCCTGGTGGACACCAAGTTGGCCATGAGCTAGTGTGTGCTCTGGTGGCTAAGAGGTCCAGCAGTACCCTGGGGTGCATTAGGAAGATTGTTGCCAGCAGGTTAAAGAAGGTGATCCTTTTACTTTACTCAGTAAGGTCATATCTAAGAAGTTTGGAGCTCCCCACTACACTGTCTTTTCAGTAATACACAAAACCTATCTGGGCATAATCCTGGGCAGTAGATGATTCTGCTTGAGCCACGAGGCTGGACAATATGATTTCCAGAGGTCCCTTCCAATCTCCACCATTCTATGACACTGTCTGACTAGTCTGGTGACCTTTGATGGAGCAACTGCAATGGTTGGCAAGGGAAGGCTCTGATGTCATCTGCCTAGACTTCTGTAAGGTCTTGACACAGTCCCACATGACATCTTTATCTCCAAATTGGAGAGATGTGAATCTGATGGATGGACTTGTTGGTGGATAAGGACCTGGCTGGATGGACATAGCCAGAGAGCTGTGGTCATGGGCTCCATGTCAAAGTGGAGGCCAGTGACAAGTGGTGACACCCAGGGTTCTGTTTTGGAACTGGTGCTCTTCAATATCTTCATTAATGACACAGACAGTGGAATTGAGGACATCCTCAGCAGGTTTGCAGAACATGAAGCTGAGCGATGCAGTTGACACACCTGAAGGATGGCATGTCATCCAGGAAGACCTGGACAGACTTGAGAAGTGGGCCCATGAGAACCTCATGAAGTTCAACAAGGCCAAGTGCAAGGTGCTGCACCTGAGTTGGGGTAACTCCAGACATGAGTACAGCCTGGGAGAAGAACTGCATGAGAACAGAGCAATGGAGAAGGACTTGGGCGTTCTCACGGGTGAAAAGTTGGACATGAGACAACAGTGTGCACTCACAGCCCAGAAGGCCAACTGCATCCTGGGCTGCATCAGAAGAGGAGGTCAAGGAGGGGATTCTTCCCCTCTACTCTGCCCTCATGAGACTCAACCTGGAGTGATGTATCCAGTTCTGTGGTCTGTCCTTCAGCACAAGAAGGACATGGATCTGTTCGAGTGGGTCCAGAGGCGGCCACAAAGATGATCAGAGAGCCGGAAAGAAAGGCTGACAGGGTTGTGGTTGTTCAACCTGGAGAAGAGAAGGCTCTGAGGAGACTTCCAGTATTTAAAGGGGGCTTATGAAAAAGAGGGACTTTCTATGTGGGCAGATAGGGACAGGACAAGCGGGAATGGTTTTGTACTAAAAGAAGGAAGATTTGGATTAGATGTTAGGAAGAAATTACTTACTCAGAGGGTAGTGAGACACTTGACCAGCTGCCCAGAAAAGCTGCGGATGCCCCATTCCTGGAAGTGTTTTTATGTCATGTGTACTTACGCCAATAATTGAGTTACGGAGTGATTGTTTCAACTGTTCCACCTCTAACAGGTATAAAACTTCTTAGAGCAGTCTGAGATGTCTTCCAAGCTGCAAGATTAAAAGGATGCTTAATAAGGGAGAAGCCACTTGTGAAAAGCTTTTCCTTTGCAGTTTTTCGTCCCTTTCATTAGTAATTGTAGTGGCTGCTTTTGGGGGAGGAGTGGATGTGGATTTTTCTTTCCTTTCTTTTGCTTGCTTTGGAAAATGATGTAAAAATTAGTCTCTCTTCTGCTCAGAAATAGTAGGCAGCTCCAAAAAAAGTTCACAGTCAGTCTGCCAAGTGAGTCGAGAAACACTGCAGTTAAAATGGTCTTTATCTGTCTATTTCTGGCATCTGTTTGGGTTGCTGATCACTGTTTTGACACCAGCTGTTGGAATTTTTTTATTCCTGGAACTGGGAAAGTTAGCAAGATTCAAACAGGTTATGTGTGAGAGGTTTGAACAAATTTTGGAAAGTGGACCTGACACTTTGAATACCTAAGTTGGGTAATTGAAAATGCCAGAAGTCACACAGTCAGTAAATTAGATGGCCGTATCGGAATGTTTTTTGCTGGTTAATGTAATCAGAAGTACATTGATGTATTTATAAATGTGATGACTTTAAGGGGAGTGCTTCTGTTGGTATGACTGTAGGAGACCTTGTTGATTGCTAATACTGTAAGACCTCACTACAGAGACCATCTCCCAAAATAGCAATAGCCTGTAGCAAGAGGAGAATGAATGCATACCATGACTCATTGGCTTGGTTTTTAACCTGTACTTTACTGAGACTCTGTTTAATGGGGGAAAAAAAAACCCAAGAAAAAACTAAACGAACCAAACAAACCCCACACCACCTTAGGTACACAAATCCCTACTAGACACTTCAGAATAGAGCTGTCCTGGAGCTGGAAACCAGCCTTGTGAAGAGCATTATTAAGAAAGGGAAAGGTTGTGGAGTTTTGGCTGGGCTGGGTTGTGATGAATTAACAGATTAAAATAAGTGTATCAGCTTTCTGCTTATATGAGACTTGAACAGCAACATCTGCTGAATTGCACTGCTTGGTTGAGTTTTAGCACTCTGTTGTTCAAATGCAGTATTTGGGCAGTAAAATACAGCTGCAGTTGTGTGTAGGCAGAGACATGCTAAGGCACTTCTTCCCATAATTAAATCCTTGATACATTTTATAGAAAGTGAGTAATTTATAGAAAGTGAGTCATTTTTAATAACTGAATATTACAAAAATACCCACAAATGCAGTAGACACAGTAGCTTCTGCACCTATTATTTCTTGTTACTGCTTTAACCTAATAAAAAATTGAAACAATCTGCCTCTAGATTATGGGGAGAAAGGGAAGAAGGTAGCTGAAAAATAACTGTCTCTTAAGGCACTGTCTTAAACTACCACTGGAATGTATTTTTCTCTTGATTTTTTTAGATCATAACAAGTGTACTCTTCAAATCAGTTGGTGTTACAGTAAGTGAAATGCAAGAAAGGCTGTTAATATCTTTCTTAGAAGCAATGTGTAATTTGTTTCATTTGTGCATTTAAGGTTCAGATAGTGAAGAGGATGAAGATATGAAAGAAACAATGAAGAGGAGCTTAGAGGAAATAAACAAACAGGAAGGTCTGTTAATTTTTACATTTCTGTGTTCAAGAGCACTATTAATTATGGAAGATACAGAAACTAAACTTACAATCAGTTTTACAGGAAGTGACCTCTTAGGAATACTCTCTGAACTATGCTGGGCAGTCTTGAGTAGTGAAGAATGCTGTGATGAGTTAAAAATAAGAAAAATTCCTACCCTGAAAAGTATGCCAGCAGCCTAAAAATCTGTTTCATTGGGACACCACAGAGTACTGATCAATTAAAGACTTGATTGGGTTCATTTTGTACCAGTTTAATATGACTGTTGTCTCAGAGTAGAGCTGTTGACTAAATAGTTGAACTTCTGAATAAATAGTTGAAGATTAGATATCATTTCACAATATAGTACTCTGGTCTCCTGAAAGAGCTGCAGTCTTTCACACAAGGCTGAATCAGCAGCACATCTGTCTGTTCACATCCTATCTTAACGTTATTTGAAATTGTTTTCATCTTTTTGCTGTTGAGCTTACTGGTGATACTCAATGTAGTCGTGCATTTTTGGTGACAGACCACAGTGTACTTTGAAAATAATTGATTGTTGAAAGGTTTGATTCTGCCCCTCCACCTG
This sequence comes from Platysteira castanea, assembly GCA_013397175.1. Taxonomy (NCBI): domain Eukaryota; kingdom Metazoa; phylum Chordata; class Aves; order Passeriformes; genus Platysteira; species Platysteira castanea. The sequence goes on along the minus strand of VYXC01012078.1, from coordinate 41,068 downwards.
ATGGAAATTAAACAAACTAAAAAAACCTAAAAAGTTGAACAAGCTCAGTGATAAAACTGATAACTGAGTCTTATGTTCCCAGATTTTTTTCAGTTATAAGTTTACCAGCTGTTACTAAATACTGTTGTTAAATGTCCAGGATTCATCTCCAGCACTGAAAGTTTGGTGCACTCTGGCCCCCCGAGTACTGGGAGAGCAGTGGCATTTGGTGCATACAGGAGGTCCCACTTCTGATGCTGCAGTGCAGAGGCATCTGACCTTATGAAGCAGCCTGGCTTCAGATGAGTCACAGTTTGGACCTTATTCTGGAATTTTGCACAGGCTTAGTGGCTAAACAACAACATATTTTAATGCAAGCAGTTGTCTGCAAATGGTTTTCTGTCTTTGTTTGGTTGGTTTTGTTTGTTTCTGTGACCATGTAATATTTTTCTTCAAGAAACTCTCTTTTATCAGCAGTTCTGGATATTACAGGAAAGTCCAGGTCCATGAGAGAGCAGTCATTGATATGATCTCTCTTCCAAATCTCAGCCTTGCATAAAACAGCCCAACAATTATTAAAGTTTTAAAATTCTATTTCCTTTTTCATAAGAACAGACAGTTCTTTCTTTTTAATAGGATGTGCTTGTGTCCTCCTAAAGCAGAAGATGAATAATTCATGAATGAGTGTCTGAAAGCTGCTTTAATTTTTCCAGCTATACTATTGATATTAATATTTGCTGTACATACAAATCTTGTCTAATTCATGGTATTTGATTGCTAACACCAAGAAATTAGTGCCCAAAACAACCTAAATGTAATGCAAAAAGAGAGTTTCTTTTTTGAATATTATGAAAGTTGTTTGAGATTGTTAAGAAGCCAGATGAGTGCAATGCGATTTTCCTCCCCACCATCAAAACTGTTACAGCCCTGATCTAAACTGTTCTTACAGTTGATAGTGACTTTTTATCTACTTGTCTGGCCTACCTAGTAAGAGTGACAACACTGCTGCCAAGTCAGAATGTAGGTGTGGACACATCTCTGACTAAGCTAATATTCTGTCCAGTTCCTCTGGCTAAGGAACTGGAACGAAAATGCTGAAACCTTTCTGCTTGTTATGTGTATGTGGTTTTTATTCCAATACTTGCTTTTCTTGGCATATATATACGGGTTCTAATCTTGGTATTATTTTGACCAGTAAATAGATAGTTGCATTATGGTCTTAAACTAATCATTGGGCTGCTCTTAGTTAATACAGTTGAAGGTTGTAGAGGTGTTTTCCATATTTTCTAGTGTTGAAAAGACAGTATAAAACAGAAGGAGAGAAAATATTTTCATCTGTTTCTCAGGGGTTTTTTTGCAGTCTACTGACATTGCCCACAGAAGTAAGTTCGTGCTTTATGTAGTGATATTAAGGTAGTTGTGTTTATAGCTAGTTATCAACTGCAGTTTAATATTATAATCTTTTTTTATTTATGCAGAACTGCAAGATGCAGAACTGCAAGATGCAGAACTGCAAGAAGCTATCAAAAGGAGCCTTGAGGAAATGTAAATGAAGATACTTCGGTACATTAACACCATGCCATCAGAACTGCTCACAAAAATGGAAGCTTGTTTATCTATTTTACAAGGATTCAGAAATGCCACTTTAAAAGCATCTGTATCTGGAATTATTAGATTAATAATCTAATGTCCTCTGTCATTCTGATGAACAGCTGGAGTTTATTCATATTCACGGCAATGTGTTATGTTCGATAAAAATAAATTTTTAAGCCTTTTCATATTTGTTTCTAATAGGTGATGACTAAGTGTCTCCAATTTAGCTGTTTCAGGTGTTGCCTAATTAGTAGGCTGGTCTTACTAGGTATTTTGGGGTTCCAGGTTTTTTTTTTTAATTGGTTCTTTTATTTAATTTTTTTTGTCACAAAATGTCATTGTCTTTATTTACTTTTTCATGTGGTCTTTCCAACAGATAAAAATAGTAAACTCCAGTTATCTCAGATTTGCCTGGCTAATCTTGTTATAAAGAGAAGCTGAGATCCCAGGTTTGTTGAACATATGGCCTAACTCTTGCCTGTGGCTGGTCTCACTTCATAGGCCATAATTTTGTCTCTGTCCTGTTTGTTATAAGTGTCAGAATCAGGACCACAGGCTGAACAGTTAGTTTACCAGCTTTATTTTTTTAATTGTGTTTGTTTTTTCAATAGTGGTAGAGTATTTGGATTTGATGGCCTAAAGTTTGACGAGTTCATCGCCTCTCCCTTACCTGAGGCAGGAACAACCTTTTAAAGGAACAGAATCTAAATAAACTTCCTAGTTTCTGTTTGGAATACATGTAAGAGGATTTAAACTGTAATATTTCTATATACTATGGTCTTTGCTCTCTTCTGTTCATGAAGAGGTGGTGTTGGATAAATGAATGTAAATGTGCTAATTATTTTTGTACTGTCTTTATTTTAAGTGAAATTATTTCTGTGTTTAAAATTATCTATGTAATCTTTTTCAGTTTTGTTTAAAAATACCTATGCAAACTGTCCAGCTTTACCAGCCTGTTATACTTCAGTTAATGATTGCTGTCAATCAGTAAGAAATCTCAATGTAATAAAATGCCAGCCTAATTCTTTTCTATGATTCACTCGCCTTGCGAGTTTGCTTCTACCTGCTATATCCCTAAATACTCACTATGCAAGCAGATACTTTTTGTGAAGAATAAGATGCAGGGAAGGCTGGATTTTTCTCACTATTCCAAAGAGTCAGCATAACTACAGCTGTTTTTCATAATGCTTAGAAAAGCTGAAAGACTAACACTGGTTTATTTCTAATCACAACTCTAATGTAATTGCTATATCTAAAGCAAGTAGAATTAATGAAGAATCTAGTGAGGTATCTCAGCAGTCATTAGCAATCATACAGCTTGAAGAAACTGTTCAAATGCTAGAAAATAGTTTGAACACTTGGGTTGCGTTTGAGTGTGACTCCCAAGTGCTACAGGGTGAACAGGACCTCTTAGTGCTTTTCCCTTGTGCCTGCTGCTGGTTTTCCTACTGCCAGTCTTGGATTAATTGTACTCCTGGTCAAATCTAGGTGTGTGGTTCATACTGCTGCTGAGAAAGCCCGATTCTGGGAGATTTTGTGTTGCCTTTAGCTACTCACTCAAGCTAAATCAGTTCCAAAATTTTTCCCACCTAGTACTTCTGTTAAAGGGTGAAATGAAACAGAAAACAATTTTCATCCTCAAAAGCATCTCCATCCAAGTTATAGAAGCTTTTGGGCAGGTTTTTTTTTTCATGTAGATCCTAAAGTTTCAAATTCCTTTCATATGAAAAGATGTTTCAGCTTGAGAAAGTTCTTTTGCTCAACAGTGTTTAAAACCTGGGTAGATAGTCTTCTCCAGAGTCTGCTATGTTAGAATTTAATTATGTGCTTTATTTCTCATAACATTTTATTCTGTCATAAGTGTAAAGTTTGCTCATTCCTGATGGGCCATGACTTAATGGGTTGCATTAAAAAAAAAAGTGTCTTGTGTGCACACATATTCTTTATACTTGAAGCTCTGCTTATTAAACACATTGTATTGGCCTTGTCATCTGCTTACCAGAACAAATAGCAAATCCCAACCATTGCTTCTTTGGCTTTTATGAAACAACTAAGCAGAGATTCAGTTTACCTGTTACTTTTATGATAAAAGTAGTCTTCAGCACTAGCAACCTCTTAAAATTTGGCCTCGTTTTAAAGAAAATTTTGGTCTCTTTGAGGTTCTCCCAACTCAGATTTTTCTGTGTGAAATTTTATGACATCACAGGCTTGTGATACTTCTGTTTCCAGAAGAGCAGAGAAATTTGGATTCTTAAAATGCTGCATGTACAGACATGTGACTTGTTACTCACCAAAATCTTGTGGTTGAACACCTTCAGCTGGAAAAGTTGTCTTGTAAATGTGTTCCAGAATTTAATGGTTTTGTCTGGTGAGTCTTGTTTAACTGGCTGAAATTTTTGAGGTTTGTCCTGCATATGCTGAGACATCTGCCTGCATTTACAAGCACAACCTGTCTGTTAAAAGTGGCTTGCCCAGTATCCTTCACATTTGTACTAGAAAAGATTTGTCATGCCATTTTCAAGAAAATTTACTTTTGTGGTGATGTTTCAATTCCTCCTTCGTTAGTCTAAAATAATTCAGTAGTGCTTTTTTGTATTTATCTTTAATGAGGAAAAAGTCTAATCTCCACCTGACTACCCCCAGCTGTTCATTTTAATGCTCTTAATTTCTGTATGGTGCATGTGTTTAGTTTTACAAAACTGAAACCATGACAACTTGAGATTGGTATAAGGCTCGTAACTCTTTGGTGCTTTGTGTGCCACCTTCTTATCAAACAAAATCCCTTTTTGGTCATATTCAGAGACAAGGTGAGATGCCAAATAAGTCAGTGCAACTGTTATTAAAATCACTGGAGGACTGAAGTGTTCTAATCTGCCTGATGGCTTCTGCTATTAAATAGTATTTCTAAAAAAGAAAGAGATCATCTGACTGTAAGATACTTGCTTTGTATGTATTTTTTGGGTGGTGGGTTAATTTTCTTAGCTCTTCAAGGAATACAGGAATGACCACCACTGTTCCTGTAGTGGTCATGGAATGCAAACCTTTACGAAATCTTTACCAAATATAGTGAAGTTTATAGAGGTATGAAGTTACGCCATCGTCTTTCTTAAAAGGAAAGTGTTCCATCGTCTGCTTGCAGTGTCCTGGCTATGTGTACAGTGACTGCTGTAAATTGGAAGGAGGTGAGGAGGATGAATGATTAATTGTTTCAAAATTAATTCAGAAAAATTGGCTAACATTAGCATCAAGATACTTTCTGGCAATTCTTTCCAGCTAAGCAGCTTTATGGAAGTCTGCATCTGCATTTTTCTTTGGTACTTCTAAACCCCTTCAAGTTTCCTCTAGAAATTTTTAATTTGAGTGGTTTGGTGCCCAGTAGTAACAATCTGGGTCAAATAATATGGCCTGAGATATTCTGAAAGTGGATGTAAACAAGTGAGAAAACTTACGGCAAATGGCAAGTACACGCCAAGTGTTTACTTGAATGGCAAATCTCCGTGTGCATGGAAATTTAATGTAAAGTTCCCTTTGTAAATCTGTGCAAATTGGCTTTAGCCAACTGCAGTATCCTAACTTCTGGTAGTCCTTCCCTTTGGCTTTTTGTTCAGACCTCGACTGTCAAATCGACTGAGCATCTGCAGCTGTACAGAATGCACTCACTCATTTCATCGTCAACTTTGCTCCCGTGAGAATGAACTGCTGCATGCCCCAAAATGGCCATAGCAGCTCTCAGATTGCTCCTGAGACAGAGGGCTTCATTCAGACTTCTGACAGGCCTGGGACCTTGGGGCTTGCTTACACAGTGAAACGACTGCGGCATGTAGAGGCAAACCCAGGGCTAGTTTTAATTAGCATTGGTAACAGCAGCAGTCAAGACACAGCAGCACAGGTTCAGCAGATGTGAAGTGAGGGGGCAGCCTACTGTGATAGCAGACGTGTATTTTGATTGAAAACATACCCTGAAAATTCAGGTTGGCCCATCTTTATTGCTATTGTTACAGTGCAGGGGAGACTGAAGGCTGGTTTTGGTTGGCTGGCCTGAGCCATGGATGCATCCTTCAGCCATGTCTGGGAACTGTTGTGTTTCCAGAATACCTGCACACAAAGAAGGTTCTTAACAGAACCACAGAATGGTTTGGGCTGGAAGAGACCTTAAAAATTGTCTAGTTCCAACATGCCTGCTGTGGCAAGGGACACCTCCCACTAGACCAGGTTGGTCAGAGCCCCATCCAACCCGGCCTTGAACACTTCCAGGGATGGGACATCCACAGCTTCTCTGGACAACCTGTTCCAGTGCCTCACCACCCTCACAGAAAATAATTTCTTCCTAGTATCCTAAATGTCCCCTCTTTCAGCTTGAAAATACTAAATTCCTGTACATGAAGGCAGGAAAATAATCCTGCATGGTATTTCTTGGGTGTGGACTTTCTCTTTGATCCTGTTGCATGACAGCTCATGTATAAGTGTTAGGATATGTGACAAAGTGTATATCAGGGTTTGGAATAAGGCAAAGCTGCAACTAAGGTGCTATTTAGCAGCATTACAATTTGCAGTGCTTTTGGTGTAGGTCGTCTCCCTGGCTCTGGGACTTCTACACGTACATCACATGTCTGAGACCTGGGAAAGTCGCTCTTTCTGCTGTCTCAAGGGCCTTCGAGTGTGTGAATGAGACTTCTGTTCATTGCTCTGATTTGCAGTCAGGACCCATTTTTTACAACGCTGTAGTTTAAACAAGAGACAGCCAGTGGTTTCACTGCTGTGACGGGAATTCGGAACAATGGGATACACACCCTCTCCTCATGTTCTTGCTGGTGCCCAGCAAGAGCCCACAGCCAGAGCAGGGCTGTGCAGTCTTTCACGTGACCACAGATGTGGGAACATGGGAGAAGACAGGGACATTAGCACGGCATCACCAGCAGTCGTGATCATGCTTCACCACTGATGGCAAGGAGGAGGGTGAAATATGTGCTTTGTTTCAGGTGTGGGGGCTGTTCCTCCTCCCATTGCCTTCTGGCCCCAAAGGACCCAATTCCTGCCTTTTGTGTCCCCGAAATTCCCCCAGTTCAGCTGTGAATCACTTTCCTTCCTGCAGGGATGGACTCCAATCTTTCTAGACCAACCAGTTATTATTTTGGAAAAGTGATGTCAACTGTCCCTTTACATACTTTGGCAAAAATAGAGGGGGTGGGGGCAATCCACTCCTCTAGAGAGCAGCAAAAGCAGTTTTCAAGGTCCTTCCAAGTCTCTGAAAGTGAAAATATCCCAGTTTTCACAGGCAGTAATTTCAAGAGGTGTCCTGGAAGACCATTTTTGCTTTTAAACTTGCATTCTGTTCCCACAGTTTTGCTATTCTCCTTCTGGTGTAAAATGTCCTTTTGCTGTTAAAGAGGGTAAGTCAAGTGTGATACATCTGGACACTTACAGCTATTCTGTGCCTGTGATTCAGCTGTTGTAGCTTCTACCCGTGTGAAATTAAACCCCTGTTTACCTGTGCCAGGAAAAAATGTTCAGAGCTGTTCAGCTACTTTGATTTCTGCTTTTTAAACCCAATCCAATTGATGCTTAATAAACTGGCATGAGAAGAATAGAAGGATCCCAGGAAATAAATGGTTGCAAACTGTGTGTCATGGCTACAAATGGTTTCTGTTTGGGGTGGGAAATCGTTTTTAATTATCTTCTACAGAGAGTGTAGAGAGATGGATGGAACAATTGTTCAAATGAAGTTATTTCCATGAGATCACAGGCAATGAGCCTTGCCTATCCAACCATGTAAAACAAAGAAATCTCAGGCAATTAATTTAACGAGAGTACTTGGGACATGATATCATTCTGAATGGATGAGCCTGAGAAAACAACTATTTTGAATCACAGCAGGATAAGCATACAAAACAGTATCCCTGTGCAACAAAATCCCTCTTAGCTGGGTGCCAAAAATTGGTCTGTTAGAGCCATGGGGTATTTGCCCAAACCTCGACTTTTGGGATAAGCAAATTCCTCTTTAAATCCTCACAGCAGTGGCAAGTAAATCTTATGTGTGACTTGAATTGCTGGTGCTTGTAAGAAAGAAAGTACCATTTCGTAAGTCAAGTTAAATATGTTCTTGGGACAAGTCATTACTAGATGTAGATCCACTTACCTTGGCTACCATGAAATAGATATATCTTTTCTTTCTGGCATACAAAGAGAACACAAAACACTTTTCTTTCCAGTAAGCCTTTTTGTATAATCTTGGACAATAACAGCTGGTGAAACAGCTTCTTTTCTGTAAATAGTAGAGGGCTCTTGCAGTTGGCAGGAGAAAGATGCACAGATGCACTATGAGAAGCAGTATCTAAAGTACTTTATTTTTTTATTTATTTTTTTTTTTTTTTTAGGAATGCTGTTCAGGTTCTGCTTGCAGTAGGGGCTGTCTGGTTTAACTTTTCTCTGTTCTCAAGCTTCTGGATTTTTGAAGCCCTTCTTTATTTTTTTCTCCTCCTGTTTCTTGCACTTTCTACTGTTTTCAGTGTTGTACTTCACTTCTTAATTTGCTTTAAAAAAAAATAACAGTTGGGTGGTTTTGAGTTTCTTGTTTTCTTTAATGAAAGCAAACCAATGAACCAACCATACAGACCAGTTCTGGAACGCAAATCTTCGTACCAGCAGCTCCCATCTCACACAAAGTTAATATAGATATTGTTATAAATGAAGCCAGATTACGTGCAAAAACACAATAACAATTTATTAAAAATTACCAACCGAGTTTATGGCAATAATAATAATAAACACCATCACCGAAAAGTCCTCTGTGCTGGCCAGCACGGGTGAGTTCTGGCCCTAGCTTAGCACCTGCCACGCTACAGCCTCCCAGAAGTCACCGTCCGATGTCCATTTTCTGCCGGCTTATATACGGTTTTTTCGCCCTGAGGGGCTCTGCAGCTTTGTTCTGTATTTGGTGACATCAGTCCTACGTGCTGATTTTGGTGCGCGCGTAGGCAGAATGAAATAATTGATGAAATCCTGTCCTGCCATGATATCGGAGTTGGAGATCTTGGGTGCGGAGTCTCCTTCTTCCCAGTGTAAAAATAGAAACAAAGGGCTTCCCCTCGCTGCAAAGGTGTGACAAAAGAAGGGTCCGTGTTGATGTTCTGTTAATTTTCTGGCTTCCCTGAAGATGATGAGTACTTCACACTGATCAAGATATGCTTTCCATTTACAGGTTTGGGTGGGCTCCTAGATTTCCAGATTTGATTCCCGGAATCAGTCCATGTAAATGCAAATATCTGTTTTCTTCCTTTGTGTCCTTTCAGGCAACCAGGGGACCTCTTAGTCTCGCCATGTGCTTTTAAACCATGTGTTTTAAAACTTATTTCTTATTTTTCTTATTATTTTTCTTTTTATAGTGCAATTCTGAGGAGTTAACTTTTAACATTTTCCTAAACTAACTATACACCACCAATAATACTGAGATGGATAAAAACAGAACTAACACACAACACAAAATAATGGCCATTTTAACTTATACTCTAATATTACTAACACTTAGAAATATCCAAGACAACTGAGGTACAATTTCCCAAAAGGGAAAATAATCAGGAGTTATTTTAAAAAGTCCTAAATTTTATGCAAACAACTGTAATAATTATTACAATACTAAAACACACACATATATCTTAAAAGGTACTAACATTGGATTCCTAAAAACAACACAATGCTAATTATAAAAACAGGAAAGCAAATGGTTTCACACTCATGATTTCTCTAAGTAGCATATCTGAGGTAGCAGAAATCTTACAGGAAGTAAGGCATACATTTAGCAAATTTGAATTCCACTATAAGGCTTCCTCTTAATCAAACACATTAACCCATAGAAGCACGAATTTTATGAATTGCATGTATATCAATATTGAAAACATCATTATTCCTCCCATAGCTTCTGGTTTAACTACAGCCAGAGTTCATGCTGCTTTTGTCTGGTCCACGTTTTGCTGCTGTTGTCACAAAGGGGAGCGGGGCCAGCCGCAGGGCAGCCCGGGGTCTCTCCGTGCCCAAGAAGCCGGCAGAGAGGAGCAGAGGCACCATGCGGCTGCAGTGTGTCGGGGTTTGTGGCGGCCGGGGCAGGCGCAGGTGCCACTGCGGTGTCGGCCGCAGCAGGGAACACCCGACTGCCGCGGTCCGTCCCCAGGCCGGTGCTGCGGGCTGTGAGCTCGGCCGCTCCATCGCTGTGTGCGGACAGCGAGGCGTGCAGGGGCAGGGACACGAGATACGTGGAGCTCCTGGAGCAGGTCCAGCGGAGAGTTACTAACTTAACCAAGGGTCTGGAGAATCTCTCTTACCAGGAATGTCTGAGGGAGCTGGGCCTCCTCAGCCCCGAGAAGGGGTGACTGAGAGGGGACCTCATCAATGTGATTACGTACCTAAAGGATGGGTGTCAAGAAAATGAATCAGGCTCTTGTCTGTGNGCTCCTTCTTTGGCCATGAGCGAGGTGCCGGCATTCGGCCGCCGCCGCCGCCTGCGGGACGCAGGGAGGGAGCGGCCGCAGCGAGGTTCCGCCGGCGGCAGCGGCGGGTGGGATGGCCCAGGCCAGGATCAGCGCCAAGGCCAGCGAGGGGGCGCAGCAGCCGCAGCAGCCTCAGCAGCAGCAGCAGCAGTCGGGCGGGCAGCTCCGGGGCCGCTTCTACCGCTCCACCTCCATGGCCGACCGCTCCAGCCGCCTGCTCGAGAACCTGGACCAGCTGGAGCTCAGGTGGGGCCCGGGGCCGGGCGCTGGGAGGGGGCCGGGGAGCGGTCTGGCCCCGAGCCGGTGGCTCCGCACCGCGGGCCGGCGTGGAGCCTCCCCCGGCCGCGGCGAGGGGGCTCTGAGGTTTCTTGAGGGGACCAGGGGGAAAAGGGTTCTCCGTCGTGGGGGGCAAAGTTTAAAAATGGGAGCTGCTGCTCTAAGGTGAGCTAGCGTGGCCTGGAAATACACGAAAATAGGAATATGTGTATGAAGGTATGAAAGTAGACGCTTTTCAGAGAAAGCGCGAAGGGCTGCTTCGGATCTGTTACCCTTCGGGGTGTGGGGAGCCTCGCAGTCAGGGGATGTGCTCTGCGAGCTGTGACACGGCGGGTACGAGCCCGCCGTGCATCGTGTCTGCCGTCCCACCCTGTCGCCCCCATCCCGCATCTGCGGGCAGGTGCTTTATAAGAAGATGCAGGAAATCCGAGGATAAAACGTGGTGTCATTCGGGCTCTCGGAGACTCTGGCAAGCCTTTAAGCTGCAGTGCTGAATGCTGGCGTGTGAGGCTTCTTGTCTTCCAAACCTCCCCGAGGTTACTGGTTCAGCTGTGGATGTTCTTGTTACTTATGTTGGTGTCCACCTCCTCTCTGAGGCGTATTAAATCGTGTCACTATAATGTGAATAGCATTGCATTCTGCAGCAGAAGTGTGTTTTTCCCGAGTTGTTCTAAATGCTCTGTGAATTTTATCGTTGTGCCAAGACATGTCCTGACTTTTTCTGCTACTTGACGTTCCCTAAATAATACCATTTGACTTTTTTCCCAGTTTGGCCTCATGAGAGATGATACCTTTCCTTTAATCATCTTCCCTGTCCTCTCAGCTCTGCTAAATTACAGTGTCCTTACTGAGGTGGATGGATGTGCAGGATGCCACTGATTCACCTCCTCTGGTACTGTTTCAACACACCCTTTCCTTCATTACAGCTGCATATTGATCAGCAGCTTTCACAGAACCACCCAGAATGTTTCTAGGACTTTCCTGTAATTAAAAGAGCTCTGTGGGATGCAGGAGTTTTATTTCCCCTTTCTGCCTGCATTACTTTGCATTATTCAGGAGTGGACTCGATGTGCTGTTATATTAGCCTTTCAGTTAGCTTGATTAAATCTCCTTGAAGTCCTTTGCAGGCTTCTCAGAATTTGACTAAACAAAATCACTGTCTGCAAACAAGTCTCACTGCTTACATCCAGGTCTAGGCGCATGATGAATATATAATCCAAAAATTAGCATCAGAATATGCAAAAATGTGTTTTAAATTTGCTGAGTGACTCTGAAACAAAGCAGACAGTTTGGTTAGCCAGCAATTAAACCCTCAATTAAACTTCCCAGTTTGCTGTGGTTCTTTCAGACAGCCATAATTCTAAATGTGGAATAATCATGAAAAAAAAGGTCCAACTAATTTGATAAAAGTCATTCAAGTCCTATGTTTTTTTCCATTCACAACTAATCAACATGCTTCATTTCAAATTTATTTGAATGACAGGAGGAAAACGTTCCAAACTTTCTTCTTCTCCAGCTGGTTTGGTTTTGCTGTAGACCCTCAAGATGTTCCTTGTAAATATAATAAGTGAAAATTTGTCAAACTGAACTACAGCCTTTAATTAAAACCCTCAACAATCGTCAGTATTTAAGTTGCTTAAGGTCAACTGAACTCTGAAGCAACCCTCATCCCTCTGGAAATCACAGAATCATAAATGGTTTGGGTTAGGAGGGACCTTAAAGGTCATCTGGTTCCAATCTCCTGACATGGGCACAGGCACCTTTCAGTAGACCAGGTGGCTCAGAGCCCCATCCAGCCTGGCCTTTAGCACCTCCAAGGACAGAGTCTACAACTGCTCTGGGCAACCTGTTCCAGTGCCTCACCATCCTCATAGTGAAGAATTTCTTCCTAATATCTAATCTAAGTCTACCCTCTTTCAGTTTAAAGCCATTGTAAGATGCTCCAGTTTGAACAGCCTTCCTTTTTTTCCCTTTCTTTCCACTGTGAGAGCTTATTTTCCAACAGAAATGGGGTACTTCCCTGTACCTCCCTGATAGCTGTTTGCAGAGGGGCTTTCTTCTGTATGGAAAGTGAGCAGCGAAGGGGAATCAGTTTGGCTGCCAGGGAGCAAGTGCCTGAGGCAGAGGTGGCAAGGGGGGCAGGTGGCCCGTTTGCCCCTTGTAAGGGCTTGGACCTTCATGTTGCAGTGACTGCCAAGATATCTCGGGAGCAGCTGGAAGCGAGACCAGAGGCTCTGTTTATGAGTCACTGTGTTCTGTTGGTTGTGTTAAGTGAAAACACAGTTTTAGGTGTGATGGTATATGAGATAAGTCAGATTCTTGCTGGCTATTTTTTATCTTCATTTTTTGTAATTTTTATCTTGTTCTTTGGATAAACCATATTCCCCCGGCATTCATTTCAGTGTCCACGGAACTGCTCACCTGGGAGTGGACACTCAGCTGAAGCAGCTGAGGATGCCAGGGTGAAACCCCCGGTTTTGTCTCCCTCCAGTGTGCTCAGCTCCATTTCAGGAAAAAAGCTGCTCCGTCCTCATCCCATTTCCTTTGAAAACTTGTCTGAACCTCCAGCACGTGGGCTGTAATAGTGGGCTGTTTAAGTCAGTCAGTAGTTTAAAGGACAGAGTTATTGCAGCTGTCCTAAGAAAGCGGGTGTCAAGTTTCTCATCTGGGAACAAAAGCACAGGCTGGTCCACCTGTTTCCCAGGGGAATGCTCTGCTCATGTAAATGGTATGTAGCAAAGGAAGGCATTGCACAGCTAATTGCTCACAAACAGGGAAAATCAGAAGTAAGGAATGTCTTTTTCAGGGTTAGGTAATAGATGGAATATTTAGTTGATGTTCAAAGCAACAAATGCACTCCAAGTAATAATATGATGAAAAAGAGTTTTCATCTCTTAGAAAAAAGATCGTACTGCTGCATCAAAATAATTGATAACTAGGTATAAATATGAGTATTTGGTGTTCTTTTTTCTTTGCCTTTTATTCTTTGGTTGGGGTTTTTTTGAGACTTGGATTGTGTTTCCACCCCTTCCCACATCAGTCACCTCTGGTAGAGGTTTAAATCTTCCAACTTTTTTTGGGTCCCCCACACAAGGAAAGGAAAGATTTACAGAAACCTGTGAAGTTAAGAAACCATGAATTTTTGGAAAGAAGTTATGAGAACTGAATCCAAGGTGTGATCCTGACACATTATCTTCCTGAGATTTGTTATAAACGGAGTCAGAAACCTCTATGAAAAGGTTAACTCGTTTATTCCTAATTGCAGCCGAAAACCAGAGACTCCTGGGCAGTCCAGGGTCTAACATGGCAAATCCCGGCAAAACCCATCCACACAGCACCAAAACCTCCCTCCCTGCTCCCTGGCCACCTCCGTAAAAAGAAAATTTGTCTTTTCCCCAGAAAAGCAGTCCCTTTGTCCCCCCAGAGGGATATTGCTCAACCCCCCGAGTCCAGGTCCTTGCTCTTGGAAGCCAGTCATTTACTCCCGTTCAGCTTCTTGATGGTCCACAATTGTGGTCTGATTGTCCTGGGCGTTGCCTTGGGAAGCCTCCGCTGTTTCTTATCTGAAAATAAGAAACCCCAGCCCCGCTTCCCGTACATTCAAACGCTTTTAACAACTTAATAACTTTACATTACATTACTGGCCCAAGAAAGCCAAAATTGTCCGTAACAGATTGGTGTGACTCGTTTCCATTTATTTGTTTGGGTTTTTTTCTACTAGAGCACTGTTCTGAAATGACCCTGTCCCACTGCTGTGTGGCACTCTCTATTGCAGTTTTAAAAATGGTAAAAATAATTCTGAAGAAGCAATTATTGCAAGTAAAATAGTTCTTAAGATTTGGTTATATTACCTTTAGTAAATTAATGTCACTCAAAACTCTAGTCGGTGACCTATCTTTTTCTTTCTTTGCAGTGTGCAACATTAATTCTGACAATTTGGCTTTTAGGTCCTACCTTACATATCATGCTGGCCTTTGGAAGCAGTGATATTTTAGGCACTCTCTTTAGAACTGTACCAGTTCAGGATACATCTCTGCAATGCAGCTTTTCCACATTCTTCTTAGGACCCAGCAAAGCCCGTGGAAATCACGGACTGATTTATCTGGTGAAGTAAGAACTTTGGTTTTTAAGTCAGTACAATGATATACAGAATCTGATTTAAAAACACTATCAAAATTGAAATTCTGCACTTCAAAATTTTAATTTAGAACTTTCCAGTGACCACAATGCATTTTTTAAATCGTGAAAATACTAATTTTTTTTAAAAAGGCAAGGCAAGGCATTTTGAAAATATTTCCAGACTTCCTAAATTATAAAGTGCAGACATCTGAAGTATGAAATGACTCCACCTGCCTCATTGCTCTTACTAACCAGTCCAAAATAATAATTAAAGTATTTGCTCTTGGCATGAATTTGCATTGCATTAACTTTTCCCACTCCTCTTCAGAACGAACATTAAAGGCAAGGCCTGAAGCCTGTGCTTTCACTGACTAAATTAGGCTAAATATTTTGTGAAACAGAACCATTTCATGAGCAGGCTGCATGTCAAGAGTGACTATATCCTCAGATGCTCCTGTTCTTCTGCTTTCTTTCACCATCTTTTCTCTTACTGCTGTTTTCATGAAGTTACCTGCCTTCAGCCAGCCTGTAAGGAAGGAGCAGCAGCTCTGTTCCCATCTCAGGAGATGCACCCTCGCCACTGCTGGCAGGGCAGCGCCCAGTAATGTCGAAGAATGCAGAGCCCCTAAGAGACTTAACAATGTTTTGGTTTGTTTCCCCTTTCCTGGCCAGGTTTCATAAACATTTCAGGATAGATGGATGGATTCTCCTGATGCAGCTAGACCTCCCGAGCTGTGCACTGCAAGCATCTCAAACCATCAGCCAGATTCACATGATACTCTTGCTTTTCTGTGGGGCCTGTGAATGCAGAGTTGATGGTTTTGGTGCAACTCTTGCAGCCAGTTCCAGCTTGGAAAGTTCTCTGCAAGCCCCTACCCTCAAGTCTCAGAGAAAAGCCAAGGGAGTGGGATATTTCCCTCTTTGGTACCAGGTCTTCAAAGTGTTGTGTGGTTATGCATTTATAACCACAGTGTTGCATTAGAGTTCCTCTATGTTCTTTTCCATATTACTCAGCTGAATGCAAAAGCCTCCTCTTTAAAACTGTGGTGGGGAATAAGACATGAATTAAGCAACTGGACTTGGATTTCTCATGCGGCATTTTCACATTGCCCACAGTGAGCTGGGTCTCTACCTTATGCGTGAGGAGGGCAGGCAGTGAGCACAGAACCACACACCTTACCAAGACCTAGTAGTTACAGGGACAGCAGTTTCTGATGGACTTTCCCCTTGTCCTGACTGCATTACATGTGAGTTTCAGCCCAGTAACAGGACTGGGGTAGGGATCTGGTTTCAGGAGGGACCAAGTTTTGTGCTCCCTTGCAAGCCCAGAAATAGGAGCTGCTCCCACAGAAGCTTCCTCCCTGTGTGAATCACAGTGAGCATGGCTCCATGGAAAGCACCAGTGACAGAGGGGGCAGGCAGTCCAGCATCTTCTCTCAGTGACCAAGGCATGCCACTTGTGTCAGGGAAACCCTTGTCATGGTAATAAAAATATGTGAGCTTTGTCCCACTCACAGGGTTTTCTCCTTTGTATAAGGGGGTGATTGGCGTGTTTCAGTTTTCTGCAGTGTTTGTTGCTTTGCAGGTGGATTATATGGGTTCTGCTGGTCTGGGGGTGGCACAGGGAGCCAGGGCCCCTTGCTGCCTCCATATCTGCAGCTGCCATCTTCACTGCAAGTTCCCTGATGGGGACTCAGTCCCTTTCTCTGCTAGTTAAGCAGCTGATAATAATTGCCAGTTGGCTACAGGACTTCTGCTATAGGGCTGTAGTACTGTCAGGCTCTGCATATTCAGATTAACCACAGAGTAGGACAGAACAGCACTGTCAGTAAAACAAAAGATTTAAGTCTGATTGAATTACTGTTGTTTTGGTTTGCCGCTCCATGTGTTTGTTTTTTAAAATTATATTGAGTCTTGAAAAGTGAAGTTAAGACAGAGGAGATGGTTATGAAATCAGAGTCTGTCTCATGGATAACTAGGAACTGACTGTACTTACTCTAAGCTGAAGTTTTAAAACAACAGTTCTTGGCAGCTATATAGGTGAACAGCTATTTTATTATTTAAACATTCTGTTTGGTTCAACCATTTACAGGGTAGAAGCTTTCCGTGATGCAGCATCTGCTATGGAACAAGAGAAAGAAATTCTGCTTGAAATGATCCACAATATACAGAACAGCCAGGATATGAGGCACATCAGTGAAGGTGAGAAGCTGCTTTGCCGTACCCTCCAACTGACCCAAAGTGAAACCAGCCCATCTCTTAGGGAGCAGATGTGTGTGAGCAGCTCTCTTTGCTGCTGGTAAAGGTGCAGCATTGGAGACAGCTGAGATTGTTGAAGTGTCACCCATTATCCTGAGATCTCCTCTTCTTGGCTGTAAATTCATGCTGTTCAGGTGGATGGGCTTCCATGAATGTCACTACTGTGTATGTGAAAGCCTATACTCAATTCACTGATACATTTCAAAATCAAGATTAACATAGCTCTCCTGAGGGAGAGACATTGATGATGATCATGATGATGATTTAATATAGTTGAAAATTATTTTGACTACTGGATAGGCATGAGTGTACAGCCTGCAAGAACCTGATGATTAAGATCATTGTCGTAGTTGTGTGATTCATGGCTTTAAACATATTCCCTAAACCTGATTATTAGGTGCTTTAACTTGCTGGTTTATTGGCTCTTAAAGAGCCTACATATCAAGTATGTTGTGTCCATAGTTTTGAAAAGCAGCTGTACTTTCAGAAAACAGAAAACCAGTTTTTCATGGTCTTTTATCATATCTAGTTTTCTCTTTATGGCCTTCTGGGGTATTGTCTAAATCTCTCCCTCAGAATGGCACAGACGTCCGTAATGAGCCAGTTCTGTTACTGAATGTTTCCTGATAATATTGTGTATTTTGCTTTAAAGTGGCACGGCAAGCATTGCGTCAGCAGTGGAAAAACATTACTTACAGTTTTAGTAGAGTTTAATTCCTCATTTCAAATCAGACACTAGCTTCTATGAAATTACTTGGGCAAATGCAAAAAGCTCATTTCTGGCTTCTGGAAATCTTGTTGACTGTCACTTACTTTAAAAAAGTTGTTTATTGCTAAGTTATAGCAGTCTGAGTGTCTTGATGATGCTGTTTGCACAGGAAAGTATTTGCCTGTAACCAAGGGTATTTTCTCGTTTTCGATTGAGGTGAGAGAGAAGAACTTAATTTGACTGCTAATCGCCTGATGGGCCGAACCCTCACTGTGGAGGTTTCCGTAGAAACCATCCGCAATGCGCAGCAGCAGGAATCCCTACTGCACGCCACCAAAATGATTGATGAGATCGTCAATAAACTCCTCGATGATTTGGAAGACGCCAAAATGCGCTTAATGTCCCTTTACGGTGCATGCACGTCTGACGTGCCAGCAGGACCCATCGATCAGAAATTTCAGTCTGTGGTCATCGGATGTGCCATTGAGGATCAGAAGAAAATCAAAAGGCGCCTAGAGACTCTGCTCAGAAACTTGGAAAATTCCGAAAAGTCCATTACATTGTTGGAGCATCAGAAGTCATCTGTTCGGCAATCTTGCAACAGCAAACAGGATTAACGTATCCTCCTGGCTACTTCTGGCAAACCGCAGGATGAGCAAGTGCCCATAAAAAGCACACAGAAGCCAAGAAAAAAATTCTCTGTATGAGCACACACGTACATACACATCCACATGCACCAAGGTATCTTTGATTGCAAGGTGCAAGCATTTAATGGGTTTTGGTAGCATTGGCATTTTCTTTTGGCAATAAGGAATGCTATCAGTTCTTTTGTAGAATCGATACTGCTCTATTGCAAATTGTAATTGTGCTTCTGCTGAACTGACAGAAACTGAAAATCTAGCCTTTCCTCCATTCTCCTGGGTTTTTTTAAACTAAAGTTGTTTTGTCCTATCATGAGATTTCAGCTTTTCTCTGCTGTATACGTAGTGTGTAAACCAGACTTTTGGGGACAAAAGAAAAATCATGGCAATAAATCAAAACAATTAATAAACTGTTTATGGTATTTTCATAAACAACACAGTGTCCTAATCATTACCCTTTATAATCTTGTACGTTTTGAATATTTTGAATAAACTGATCACAATACTTTTCTAGAGACAGACAGCTACCTCCAGTTTGTAACTGAGGGCGTGAAAAGCAACACATGCACCCAGGGATTACAAGCCATGCTAAAAATGAGCCGACTCTCGCAGTGCCCCTTTCATGCCTGGTGAACAATCCTGCCTCCACAAGTGTGTTGTGGCTTTGAGGTTGCTGTATGTTTCTTTTAAAAGATAATAGAAATGGGAATTGTATCTTACCAGCTACTACTCCACTTTTCCATCATCTGTGAAGCCACAGAGCAAAACGTTTGACTTCTCACTTGGCAAACACTGTATTTTGTGTCTTCTGTAGGATGGTACTTTATACATCCAGCATTACTCACCTCTTTGTGTGAGTGGTTGTTGGTTTGTTTTTTATCTTCCACCCTCTCCCTCACAGTTACTGCTGCTCATCATCACTAAGCTCTGTGGCTGTGGGTCCAAAGTTGCAGATTTTAGGGTGTGCCTGGAATTTCGTAACCCGCTGCAGCCAATCTTGCAGTACTTCACCCAAGGGTGGCGGTGCCCTGAGGGGAGCAGGGGCCTCTGTGGCTCAGCCACCAGCCTGCTGAATTTGGCTCAGGTTAAAGCTCAGCTGAAGGGAGCCAGAAGGGTCTGAGTGATGCCATCACAGCTGTCTTCTTGGCAGTGCCTGGGGTGTTACAGCTGGAGTGTCACACCTGAGGCTCCTTCACAACCAATACTCGGGAGCCCCATGGTTTTAAACACCGTGGTGATGGATGGGTTCAGGTGCTCCGCAGGGGGACTCAGAGCTGCACTTCTTGGAAACCTCAGCTGCTGTGAGGTCACTGTCAATGCATTTAATTTGCAGAAATGGCACTTCAGGTGGGTGCTTTGAAAGCAGTCCAAGGTTCAGCTCTGAGACTGTGAAAAGTTTCTAGGAGTTGGTGTCATTAATTCTATAATTCCACTTTAAAAAACTGTCCGGCTATTCAACAGTATTAAAACCCTTTACAGTAATACATGGCCTGGGTTGTTTTCAGAACTCATGCGGTGCAACACTTAAGTTGAACACAGCTTCTTGTAGCTTAGAATATTCCTTCAATATTTGGGGTTTTATGGCCATTGTAAGGTTATTCAGGCAAAAAGTTTAAGGTTTTTTTGTTTTCTTTCTTAGATCCTCTTCATTGTACTGATACCTAAAGGAAATTTTACATTTTATAGCACTTGTAGTTTCACAGAATTGCAGAATAGGTGGGTTAGAAGGGACCTATGAAGGTCATCCAGTCAAATGCCTCTGTAATGAGCTAAAACATTGCCAATTAATCCTTATCAGGGTGTTAAGCAAGCAGATTGATTTTCTGTGTTCAAAACTGCATGCAGGAGGAAGCAGGAGTATGTTACTTCCAATATTCTTCAGATACCTGGGTAAAGAGGCAGACAGATGCCAGCTTGTGTTTTACTAAAAAAAGAAAAAATACCAAAACAGTGCAAATCCCCCAACCAACAATCACCAGTGACTATTTACCTGTTTCTTTTCAGAAAATGCACCAGGCATCTTTGATATATTAATAATACTTTAATGCCACTTCCAATGTCTACAACCTTTGACTTAAACCTTGTCACTGTATTGGCCAGACCAATCATGAAAAGCAAAAGTACCAGAAAGAGCAGAAAAGAATCCCTATTTGGTATTTCAACCACATGGTAAAGAAATCAGAGGCAAGAGCTCAGAAACACCGTTGCTCGCAAAACTGGGGTGCCCACACTTGTTCCTTTGAGGATCTCTCATGTGCTGCCTTGGATCCCAGCTGTTGGCAACACACACACAAGAATCAAGCACGTTTCTTAATCAGATTGAGGTTGCACAGCTTGTAGTTATAGCAATTTTTGAAATTTAATATACTGACAATATAACCACAAAAGTAGTGACTTATATCAGACCCAACAATAAGCAAACAAATGTTTTAGGTTGCATGATGCAACTAGTGTCACTTACAAGAAAACAGTAGAATTAACTTTTAGGGATTTTACACAACAGCATACACAAGATAGTCAGTTTTAAACACTAATTCTTCTGCTTGAGGATTTATGGTATCTTGGCTTTTTTTTTTTTAGTCTGTTACATTTACTCAAGATCATGACGGTAATAAAACCAGTTATGTACATTTCCTCTTTCACCTGGTTAGATTTAAGCTATTAGTAACAATGCATCTTCATCCTCGAAATGAGAGTAGTGTTCTCCTGCTCCAGAGTAATTTTTAATTTTTTTAATCAACTTTAGTGGGTTTGGCAGAACTGACAAACTATCAGTGTTACCCTCCTACTAGAAACCTGAGAATGAGCCTAGTTCAGTACTAGGACT
Source organism: Platysteira castanea (assembly GCA_013397175.1). NCBI lineage: Eukaryota > Metazoa > Chordata > Aves > Passeriformes > Platysteira > Platysteira castanea. Next base: position 20,185 of record VYXC01012078.1, on the reverse strand, counting down.
CACCTGGCTTTGAGATGACTTCTATAGAACAGTCTGACATGGAACATTAGCAAGTTTTTCTTATTCCATTATAGCACCTTTCATCTTAAATCTAAGCATTGCTGTGTTTTTCATTCTATAATTCTGATTACCTGCTTGGATGCCATATTTAACAGAAAATTGTTTTCTTCTCTCAAAACTATTTGTGCATTAGAAAGAAGATCTGCACAACTTTTGCTTCCTACAAAAGATGGCAAGGTCGTTTTGATGAATTCAAGCCTGGTGGACCCGCCTTGCTCTCTAATTTTGGTCCAGTTAGTGTTCAGGTACTGCAACGTCAACCAGAGGTCTATGACTACACTTAGAAAAGCAGCAGGGGCTCAGGTACTGTCACTGGAATGAGAGCAGCAAGCGTGTTGGCTTGCTGCATGATGGACTCCCGCAGAGGAGAAGGGCAGATCCTTCACCCTGTTAACACCCAGAAGCTCTCAGCCTGAAGGGTGCATGAACAGGTTCAAGTGCAGGCTTGCTGAGTCTTGTCCATGCACCCTGCATAAGCCCCCAGACTGCTGCGTGTTCAGCTGCTCAGTGCTCTTTAGATTAACCCACCTCTACAGAAGTGATGCGAAGGAAAACTTCGTGTCAGATGTGCTGCAGCCCAATAATGAAAAAAATAAAATATTCTACTGAAGCATAAAAAAAATTAAACAGGAAATCAGACTGACAGTGTGGTAATTCAGGTATTTTGACTACAGAAGTGTTGTCTTAAGAAATGCTAAAAATAAGAAAGCTTGAAAATTAAGTGGAATATTTAATTTTTTTAAAATTAACCACACACACACAAGCACAAAAATTAGTGTGATCAGTCATACAACTTTGAGATTTGCTATTTCCAGTTGGAAATACATCCCTAGCATTACTGCTTTGCATCTAACGATGCCCCACCTACTGGGAGAATACCCATTCATTGAATGGATACAACGCAGAAGTGACAAAGCTGTAGTGTCATACTCTTTAGTGAATCCCTATTTCACTAAGGCATTAACAATTACGGAAGTTTCCTGCTAGTGGCAGATTTATCAGCCAAGGGCAAAGAATTATGACAAGGTTCAGCTAATACAGCCAATTAGCTATTCAAGAGATATAAAAAGAATATACAGGAGGGCAGTGAATTTTGTGTCTTGTGGCATGAGCATCTCTTGCTCTTAATCAAGGGTACCATGGGCATAACAGAGCTACATGCTCACCCACCATGCAGTCACAGGGATGCAAAGAGAAGAGCATTTTTATTACCAGCTCTGCACCTGTAGGTTTTGCTAACTAAAACATATGATGTTTTAATGAGAACACTTTGAGTGGAGAATGAAGTAATGTTTGCAATAAAAATTATTCATGAGGGACAACACAAGTGCTAAAACATTTAGGCATGTCTCTTCTTACAAAAGGCAAAAGTTAGTGCCACTGAAGAGTTATGTGAATACCTAAGGGTTCCTGCAATATGCAAGTCTTCTGGTTTACATCTACACACTAACCCCAGTCGAATAACGAATCAAAAATTTCAAGCAGCGTACATGCAGGGCCTTCCCAGAAAAATGCTAATTTGGGCAGTTTCCATCTCAGTCATACTGGAGAACAAGCATTGCAAGGTCACAACAAAGAAAGAGCCACTTCAGGTTTAGGATGGGAGTAAAATGGAAACTCACTGTTACCCAATGCTGCAAAAAACTATTCCTGCATTAAAGTATATGCACTACATTTCAACAAATCTTAAATTTATCAAGTCTGTCAAGTCTCCACCTATGAAAATTTCTGCTGAGTCCTTAAAAACAGTGGTTTATCGTGACATACCTTAAATACAAATGGCCTATGTTAATTGTATAGTGTGTTACAGTATAACACATAATAATACAAATTTTCATTATATGTAATAAAGACTTACTTTTCAGTACGCTGTACAGAGTCAAACAAGGCAAAAAAAGATGTTTCAGACACTTTGTGGTTCTGTTTCTTTTTCAAGAAAAATGAATAAAAACCTATGAAACTTGCAGACAGACAATGAAATGTAAAAGCTTCCATATTAAAAACAGTTGTCAAAATTCTTCACACATACACTCTACCCTAAGTTGTGAGGTGGACCCATGATGTTCAATCATCTTAGCCCAAGTACCTTACTTCTTAAACTGCTAAGACAGATAGGACGTGACTCCATTTATACATACAGTGATTAAATGCACTTAAATAAAATAGAGGCCTTTACCCAAGAGAAAATACAGGAAACATTACGGTGAAGAACACGGTTTTGCTGCAATAGCAAAAGGGATGGAGTGCCCTGAAGGCCACCTTCTTACCAGCAACAGGAGCTCTCTTGACAGCTCGTCAAAGAAACAATGGTACTCGGTAGAAAGTCTAATACAGTAAACATAAAATACAGAGTTCAGAGATCTTTAGTGTTTGTGCATAACTTGCCACCCACTTCTCTCCCTGCAGACAGTGTGAATAAGAATACATTTCAGTTTTCATACTCATTGACTTAGAAACAAAGTCAGTCAAGCTTCCTACATGAATTCACATAGTGAAAAGTCCTTCCTTCAAAAATATACAGGATCACTCAAGCAATTTTCACTCTCATACACCATTTAAAAAACTATTTAAACTCTGAATATTTTTTAAGCAGCATATTTTGCATTTGTCACTGACTTGTAGAAATCTTAGAAAGTTAAAATTATATCATACCATACAAAAACATGTAAACAAAATGGATAGTTTTTAAAAGGCATGCATGCTCTTGAAGAGGATTAGAAAGTGTTTATTTTTGCTGAATAGAAGGTATCTTGCTTAGAATTTTTAAAAGCACCTTAGTGATTTAGGAGCCTTAGCCCAAATAACTTTCAAGTTAGATTTGGGCTCCTAAACATCTAAATCAATTCTGTAAAATTACTGAAGTACTTTGAAAATTTTTTGCCATGTCTCTGATCTTGCAGAATTAATTTCTTTAACCAGCGGCTAACTTTTAATCTGAGACAACATTCAAGAATGTCTCCCTAAATATAATCAGCTGCAATTTTTTGGACCTCCGTAACTTATAGTATCTAAGAAAATTTTCAAATAAGATAAATACTTTGTAACACCACTTTGAAAGTTCCTTTTTCATAGACAACACAGGATACAACAATCAAATTTGAACAGGAATATGATTATATGTTCCTTTTGAATAGCTATTAGTGTTGTTTGTTCAACCTGTTAAGACTGAGAAAAACAAACTAACAAAACATCTGTAGCATAGCATTAGGTAAAAAGGAGCATTTTTGGCACCATACATTTTTAAATCTAAGCTTTTAGGCCCAAAGTATAGCAATTTAAACATACACAGTGGCAGCTTGGAAAGCCTCATCTGAAATGCAACATTTCTAAAGGACAATTGGAAGATGCTATCTGATGATCATAGCTGATCTCCAACTAACATACACATTAGAACCAAGTCTAGATATTCATCCCAAATGTTTACATTTATACCTTAGCACACACATATATAATGCAAGGATCTTGCACCCACAGGACTGCCAGAATCCATATTCATATGGTCAGGCATAAAATGAAGTAGTATCTTTTTGCTCTTCATTTGTCTTGGTAGTGTCCTGACTAACCAATTCTATTATTTTCTTTGAAATTTAGTTGCAAGGTTGCTACATTACCTTGGGCCATAGAGTTACAGTCCGTACCTATACGTGTAAGTATTACCCTTACATTAAACGTGCTTTGCAATTCAGCAATACCTAGTTCATAGCTCTGTAAGTAATTCCTTGAAAAAGGAAAAGCTCGCCCAATTTGTACAAAGTGCACGAGGCAGCCACGGTTCTGTGTGTCGCCGCCAGGTGTCTCACGCCACACAACAAATCCACAGCATCAGCAAGTTCATGTGAATCCACCCTCTGTCAAGGAGGCACAAGATTTGCTAAAGCACCGGTAAAAACACCTCTACAGCTGGCTTTATTCTGTATTCAACTGCACAACTTCATCCAATTCTCTGACTTGCTTAACTTCCTCCAAAAGTGGTCTAAGGTATACTGCAGTTGCTAAAAGGACTTCTGTTTTTCTTGGTCCTCTGTTTGTTGGGTTTAAGGTTGATCACATCTCCGCCATTAAGAGTGCTAGAATTTTGGTTGGAGTGACTTCCAGCTGTATTAAAAACACCTACAGAATTTAGACAAGAGAAGTATTTGTATTTGTTTAGTGCTTGCAGCATAATACATTAACACTTTAGATGCGAGACTTGCTAAGGCATAGTAGAGCACCTCAAATGCATACACTAGTTTTTAAAAGCTTTATCAATTTCTGGGTCAATTTTGCAGCTAAATTGGAAGCAGAGGCCATTGCAATTACTAGCCAGGCAGTATTTAAAGCTGCTATGCGACTGTGTAATTGAAGGGCAGCATATGCACTCATCTGTGTATGTTACCAACTGCACAAAGTTGTGGTTAGTTGAGCAACATAACAGAAGAAAAAACATGATTTTAAATTCAGAAACTTTGCTGATATAAAAGTAAGTAAAAGGCCTGAGTAAAAAGGGAGTGCTTTAAGGAAAATAAATTAACTGACTCAGAAATGCTTTAAAGAAGGACTACAGAAGTTCAGTGTTTTCTTACAGAAGGCAATTTACAAACACCTTCTGATTACATGCCAGATTCTTTCCCCATGAGTCTTTTAAGTCCACACCAAGATGAGCAATGCTAATGCAAATTACATTAAAAAAACCCAACAAGGATCCTTCTCAAATCCTTGCACAATCTTGTTTAAATTAATTTAGTAAAAGGCCACTTGCCAAACATTAGCTAGAAACTTTTGTACATCAATTTGACCACCTTGTAACTTTAAAGAGTCACAAAGTTATTTTAAAAAGGAAGATGCTATCCTAAAATAGGAAGGTAATAATTAGACCCTGATTCACCTTGTATTAATTCCATAAGAAAACAGATGAGACCATAAGCTTTGATGGCACAAAATACCGTTTCTAGGGGCTTTTTTGTCACAGTATACATACCAATCTTGTTACTGCTTGTATGTACTAGTTCTGAGTCTTCAGCTGTTTGTTGCTTGAGCTTTTGAAGATATTTATCAGCCAAATACTTAAAAACTGGAGAGTTAAAAAAAAATCACAGAATGCTTAAAAATCATCATCATCATCATCATAATGCCATTGTATCAAAACTCTGCATGGTGACAGAAGTGCATTTCACACCCCAGGTTTAGCATGATCTGGTGAGTGATTCTGCGCAGGCCTGTGTGTCTGGGCAGAATCCAGGTCACTCCAGTGTCTGCCCAGCTCTTACAGTTTGCAGTACTGAAGTCCTGCACAGAAACATCTCACTATTCTTATAAAAAAACTGGCACATGCATATTGTCAAATGTTTCAATTCACACAACTTGGAACTTTTTAGTTATGTAGGAATTCAATATATATATTTTGCAAGAAGCCTTAGAATAATAGTAGTCATGTAAAGTAAGTCTATTAATAAAACTTGTCAATAACTTTTTTCTAATTAACTAATGCTACCCTCATTTCTGTTGGTCTATAAAAGTCAACCTAGGAATCTGAAAAAAATATACAACTAAAGCAGAATTTTCAGAACCTAGGTGTGTTATGATTATTTACATCTGTAATTCAAGTCATTTAAAGATATCTAAGAGTTTTACATTTTCTCTTGCAGATTTTTCCCATGGTGAAGGATGTTAATAGAGAAGAAACAATTGAGTTTACTACTAATCTTGGCTAATTAAACAAGAGTATATAATTAAGGAGTACATATTATTCAAACCCAGCCCACAAAAGACAAACACTCAAAATTTTAACACTACTCTTATGAAATTAAGTATGTACATTAAGAAGTGGTACTTAGGAACTAATCAAATGACTAGCAGACAAAACACTGCAAGAGATGCAATCTTTTAATGTACTTTATTTAAATATGATTAAAATATAAAATAATTTCTTCTATCAATTATTTATTAACTATTAACAATTAAAAAATAATCTGTTCAAAAACTTGTATGTTGCAATAATTTTTTTAAAAGCTGGTGCCTACCGACAGTCATCAGGAGTAAAGCCTTAACACACTGGCGCTTGCAAACATTGCAGCTGTGTGCATTTGTGGAAGGAAAAGACGTGCACAAAGAAATGGGCCTAACCTACTGATACCAAGTAATTTTAGGTATGTTTAAGGTGTGCTGCTAAGGAACATAAAAGGGGTCCCCACCAGCGTGCAACCATGTGCAAGTCCCAGCTGGCTGCAGCCCGGGGGATGCTCGGTGCCATGGAGCAGCGGCAGGACACGCCCCGCCCCACCCCCCCGCGGCACCGCCTACCTTCGCTCACGTTCAGATCTTCCTTCACAGACGCTCGGTAGAACCTCACTTTCAGCTTTTTGGCCAGTGCTTCCGCCTCCTCACTGCACAACACACGACGGCATTGTAAGTCCATATTTGGTTCATTTGTCAGCATTTATTCTTATAAACAAAATGCTTCGTGGTTAAGTTAAACATGGCAAAGCGGGTTGAGAATTTCAAGACAGTCAAAAAATACCTAATTCTTAATTTCTTTACATTATCTCCACTGTAAAAAGAAAGTATTTTACATGCAGTTTCTTTATGACTCAAAGGAATTCATTTCAGTATTTACTGACTTCATTAAATAAAACTTCCCAAGGGTTTGAAGAAGGGTGTTGGTGAAACCAAAAGGAAGGAGGCTGTAATCAACAGCACTGTCACTGCGAAGTCTAAACAACAACAAAAAAGTAAGCCTTAAGTATATCTTAATGAAGCAGTATGCCATGCAATCAGATGAGTGCACAGATGAAATCAAGAATTACTTTTTTTCTGTGAAGTGAAAAAAAACTTATGTTAAAGTTTAAGAAACTTATGAATACTTCCCTAAGGAAAATCACATCATCAGAAAGATTATGTTACTGAGGCAGACACCGTATTCTGAGAACCAAACCTAAGTGACATACCATGAATAAAGGAGGAGTTCAAATGCAATTTTGCTTTTCCTTTGCAAAATCCTCAGAATTCTTTGCAGAAGAAGTAGAAGCTGATTTATGCCATCAATGATAGCAAACAGACAACAAAGAAAGCCAGTGCAGGAAACAACAAAAAAGAAGAAATAATTTAAATCTCTCAGGAAGATGATAGAAATTAAAGAAGTGGAGAATGACCAACTGATCATGCACTATTTTCTACATGATATGCTGTGGTAAATAAAAGCTAGTATTTGGTAAGCTGATTTTATGACAAGAATGAAATTGGTCACATACACAAGGGCAGAATGAACTGACAGAATCTGTAAAGAAAAATACAGCACAGGAGATTCAGCACCATGCAGTTTGAGAATATTACTACATACATGTTTCTGTAGAGTTATAATGTTCTGATAAAAATGAATAACAAAAAACAAAGAAAGCAAGAATATTAGCAAGCATTCACTAGCCAAACAGACAATGTGCCTTCAGTGGTGCACAGCACAGTTTAAAAGTAACTGAATTTTTAACAGGAGAGAAAATTTATAGTTTTAGGTTTTCTGATTTAAAAAAAAAGAAAAAGGGCATGAATTATATTATGTCAGAACCAAACTTCTCATGTCGTTCCTCTATTACTTTTGGCTTCAGGATGCAGCATGTAACAAACACAAAGCTCCTAGCTTTGCAAGCACTTCTACCCAAGTATCTACACTCATGCAGCAACACCCACCCCGTGTGCTTCTAGGCATGTTTGGATGCAGGGTGCAGGTGGGACGACCCAGATACTTTAAGTCCTCACCAGAAACTCCCACAGACTTCTTTTTTTTAAAACTTGTGTATACAGGGGGCACGCATTGATCTTTAAAAATAGTACAATAAAACTCCTACTTCTTTATGCAAGAGTCATCAAGAAGATCAATCTTATTCTGCACAAGAACTGTGGGAATGTCTCCAACTTCGGTCACAACTTTTTCCTTCCACGTAGGGATTGCTTTGAAGGACTCTCTGTCAGTTGTAGAAAACACAAGAACACAAGCCTGGGCTCCTGGAAATAGACAAATAAATTACAAATACTTGCAAATTAGCCAATAAACAATAGAAAAAATAAATTGTAATGTATTTAAAATATGAGGGATTTTTCACGCTTTTCCTATAAACATGCACTTTTACCACCAGCTTGTGTCAAACCACTAGTCACAGATTCCCCAAATGAAAATACATTGCCATATTATTTTGATTATTACAGCCATCTTCGTGATGACTATGAGTGTGTTACCTTTAAAGCTAATTCCAGCATATTGAGTGTATGCAGGGGAAAGGAACAGAAGGAGATCTAGAAAGGCTGGAAGAAGGGAAGGGGAGGTTCGTTTATTGCTGTTTTCCAGACAGACTAATGGGGGCCAGAAGCCAAATTTTTTCCTGTATGCAGCATCTGTAAGGCATATTTCACATTATTCTTTGTGGTACAGTAATCAGGATTTTGAAAACCAGAAAACTTTAAGTTTTCAGATGAAATTGTGATTATTTCAAGTAAATTGTTAGTAGCTTTTTGGGGAAAATAAGTGTATTTCTAATTAATACTCATTCTATCAGAGCACTATGACAAATTACTCAAAACCTTTTGTTATGGTTTTCTAAATAAACAATAATTAAACTCCATGGATACTGAGAAGGTACTTCCACAGCTGAAATAGTAATGTGTGGTCTTTTGTTATTCTCCAGAAACTACTTTGCTTTGCACATAAACACATGCAGAAATGCTTATTATTTATAGGTCTTCAACATACTTGTTATTTAGTAAGAGAGTGTAAAACAAGTAGATAGCTAGTGTTTTTGAGACTCTAGTATAATCTTGTGGTGAACATCTCAAATTAGTATCATATAGCATGAAAAATTTTTGATCAGTATGAATATTATCTCTGAGTTTCACCAAGTATCCCTGATTCCTGTATCTGTTTATCTTTGTATTTCTTCGACGCAAAGCACACAAGTTGTCTTACTAGGTTTGCTTTTATTTAGCTTTTTAAAAGCCAAGTTCACAGTCTATCTTGAGAAGATTTCCTATGTTCTTTAACATTCTTCCACATGCATATTAAAACTCTTCTGCTATGGTTTTATACAGAACAGTTAGAACTGCCCTAAGAACTTCAACTGAAGCTCTACCAGTAAAAAAGTAGCAATGCAGCCTTCCGTCATTTTCCCTATTACTTGTGTTGTAAAACTCTGTTTTCCGTACTGTCCACACCATACTCTAAAGTATGCAATAGGTGTAAAATTCATTATTCTTTCCAAAGCAGGTTAGTTTGCATGTGCCTATTGTCTCTCAAAGTAGCTTCATGGAGATGAAAGCATTTATTAAGATACTCCTACCATCTGTAAACATCACTTTGGTCAGTTTTAAGACCAAGAAATCCTTTGTGAAGTTTCCTAACAAAGGGACTTGCACTTCATCTTCCTCCTTCCACCCATTCCTTCTGAATGCTGCCACAGGTAATAGTAAGTTTAGAGGGAAAAGCCCCAGCATGTGGTAGGTAAAGAGAAGGCAGCATACAACATCAGACCTTATTCAATTTACATATAGTACAGGTAGAATGCAATGGCCAAGGACAGTAAAAATACCTCAGCTTGACCATATTTGCTTTGAAAGGGAATTATATGACAGGCTTTAATAAAGAATCAAACTGAAATATTTTTGAATACCTTCAAGATTCAAGTGTCATCATCAATGACAAATTCTATACACTTATGTCATTGTGTATTTCCAAACATCTGCCAAAGTTTTTGATCACTGGATTATAAGTATCAGACCTAAGCCAGTAACTCTGTAAGACACTTATTTAAGAAGACAAGAACAAAAGTACTAGTCATCTCATGTTCAATGCAAAACAGTATCAAATGTGATCTTTCTGGAGTATGCTTCAATATGGTGCAGAAATTAGTATGGCAACAGAGTTCAATAGAAGATGCTGCAGGGCAGAGATTTCAATAGGCAAATTCTTTTCATCTTCAAGAAATGAGCTAAATACTCAGTATTTTTATTGAAAACATAAACAATTTAAGAAATTGTAATGTCCCTATAAGAGCTCTAGGGAGGAAGAAAAAAGACACACCCTAGAGTTTAGCCATGTAAACGCCTATTTTTATGCAAGCACTGACAATATTCAAGAGTCAGGAGCATTACTATCTCAGTTGCCCACTGCTAATGCAGTCACACACCACCTCTCTCATACAAGGGATTGTGTACATCAACAGGCACCAGCAGCAAAGGCTCAGGATAGTGTCAAACAGGAGCATATCAGCTCAGGATGTTCTCAATGTGAGTTAAGATTATGAAGAGTTAAACTTTAGCTAGGAGTTAGAGACAATTTGTACTGACTGAACCAAAAGATAAGTTAACAAAGAGTTAGAAATTTAGCCAAGAAATATAGTGCTATTCACTATTATGTACCTGTCTTAAACTTTGCTTATAATAAATGAACTATCATAAGGACAAAAGAAGCTGATAGAATTATAGCTAGCACCTAGATTGCATGATCAAACACAAGCAGGAAGTATGGGCCATTGCCAGGAGGCGTGCCCGCCACAGAAGGTAGGAAGTTCATGGTGACAAAGAGCTCCCTTACTTCATCTTTCAAGACCACTGACGCAAATCAAGACCACTGACCCAAATCAAGAAAAGAACTGCACAAGCGCATAGGACTAATAACCTCATTTTAATAGGAAGCAGGGATGGGAGGTGCCAGAGACGTATATGACTAATATGCAACACTTTGTGAAATAAATAGAGGGCGAATAATCATGTAAGCTGCTGGCACGTCTCTAGGAGGTGACTTCTGTGCCGCCCACCAGCATAATAAACATACCACTTTCTAACTTTATTAATTAGAGGGTTTTTGTCTGTGAAGATTGGTCTTTAATGACTCAAATGAATATTTTAAAGTTCTTTTGTAAGAAGCTGTTCCATAAAGCTACTTTAAAGTACTGAAGAAAATGACATTGCGTGCAATTACTGCGTTGAAAATCCCTCTGTATTTTAAAATGTTCCAACTGCCTGGAGAATCATTGACATAATATTTATACCTAGAGCAATTCAGAAAAAAAAATTAGAGACTAGTGCTACTTAATTCAAGCAAAGCATGAGCTTGTCAGCTGAATTGGTCTTAAAGATCCTCAGCAGACTATCCTATCCCCAAAGACTCCATAATCACATCTTTTTCCCTTTCATAATGGTACAATATTACAAAGCCTCTGTAATACAAAAAGTGTAAGAAAATTCCTTGCCATGAGGGGACTCTCACAGGGCTTTATACCCGACCCTACTCATTTCACTCAGTTCTTTGCCTTAGCTTTTCCAGGCTACGATAGAAAATACATATTCCCTATAAAACTGATGATGACTTGTTCAATCTCACCCTGAGACCAAAACCCAGTATCATCATCCAGAAATTCTTGTTTACTGCTGTTGTTCTAACTTCTGTGGATCCTGGCTGTCTTTAACAGGCTCAGCAGGATTTAATGCCTACTTCACAGTATCTAAAAGAACTGGACCAGGACAGTATTGCAGGCCTCCCATTATCATAGTTGCTACAGACAAAAGGGATTAATAAATGCAAGCTAAAGCAAATCTATGAAGGCTTGATTATGAAGAACGAACTATTGTGCAACAAAATGAGGATCCTGAGGATTTGACTAAACAGCAACTGAGTAACACACTAATGAGCAAGATGCCTGTTTTCCATCAAAAACTTAAAAAGGATCTTCATGATACTAGTGGTAGCAGAAGGAAGAGGATATATGCATGAAGAAGTGATAAAATACTGTCTTGAGACACATTTGACTTCAATCACATAGAAACAGGTGAGAAGATGCATGGTACAACACAAAAAAGAAATTATTAAGTACATACAGTGCATCCTTCAACTCTGAATTCTGTCCAGTCAACGCTGGACTCCTTGCACTGTGTGATCGTGGGCATGCAACTACACTGGCTGCACACATTTGCCTGCACATAGAAAACCATACGACAAATCCACTGTCAGCTCCAATTCTGTTTCTCTGCAAGGTTGGATGAATTTGGTCCCTGGACAAGAAACACTCAGAGACAGGCCCTGAAGCACTCATGTCTGAGCATGGATGAGCAGCTGATCACTGAAGAACTGACAATACACAATGTCACAGGGGAGTACATAAGCCCTGGTGCAATGAGAGTGGGACAGTGACCTGTGGGAAAAGCAAACCTTAAATTAACAGCCAGCATCTATCTTACCTATCTTAGAGGTGTCCTCCCCTTATTAGCAATAATTAGCAATAAAATCCTTGCATTTCCAAAGTAAGCTAGACTTTTTGCCTCTATAATAGTGTGATTGCTAAAGCTAGACCAACATTTCATTCCAGGCTCTTCCAATTTCCCTTGCCCTTCATTAGTCAAAGTCTAGTGTAGAGCAGCCACTGCACCCGACACCTTGAACCATTTATTATATACCTATCATGCTACAATATGTACAGGCTGACTGCTTCACTTCACAGCAAAGTACCTCTGTACAAAGAACTCCAAGGCAGAGATCTAAAAGCACTATGCTGGGTACCAGTCCTGACCAACATTTCACAATACTCATGCAAATTTTTAAATTTGTTTTTAAACCACCAGCTCGCTTGTGGTAAGTGAGGCCAGTAGGTGTAATCTGAGTCCTTCTCAACATTCCATATTCTAGCATATCAGCCCCAGTAATTAGGAGAAGAAGGTTTTGGCTTGAAACACTTGGAGAGAGCAAAGCACACAAGATGACCAAAGGCCAGGACCATAAAAAGGAAGCTCCAAGAGAATCAAGTACTACCATCTAAAATCCATACGCTCAACTTGTTAGCTGTAAAATAAAAGAATTATCTATATCCACACGACAAAAGAAGAAAGATCTTTTTCTGAGGAAATAGCAATCATCAGTTACAGGCAACAACAAGAAATATTACCAGAAAACCCACCCATTAGCTGACAAATTGATTATGAAACATAAAAAAGATTGCAAGATTATAATGCCCTGAAACAGCTTGGCATAATTATTATTTTATCTCTAAATGAAGTAATTTTATACCATAGCAGTATATTTTCCCCCCACCATCAGGTAACCAGTTTGCAAGAACTGAACAGTAGAATCTTTGCCAAGTAATTTACATCTCCCCCATTAAAAAAACCAAAGAGAAATATTTTCAGAACTATTGTTAAATTACAAGCAAAGAAAGTTTCAGTATGCAATTTGTAATTTAAATAGATAAGCTGCCTTTACACAACTAATACAGTTTATTTTATGAAATAAATACACTTTTCTTACTGCTCTTGTTCTAACATATTCAAGGCAGATTATACTAGCAAAAGAACTGTTGTGCCCTGTAAACTGTCTTTCTAGGATGACTGGTGGATTTTTCCCCCCTTGGATTAATTACTATGTGCCTCATAAACAGTTTTTGGAATATTTGCAAATATGTGTCTCACAGAAGTAATGGAACACTTTTAGAGGGAAAATATACATTTGCATCTGATTGTTTGAATGTCTACATTCTGTCCAGTTTCTGTGCAGATATTTGTCTCATTTCATCCAATGTCTTCTAAAGGGCATCACTGCATAAAGCAGACATAATTAGACAAGGAACTTGCACAAAGAGAAAAATATTTAAGAATTGAAAAAGCTGAACTAAACATGCTTTTCACACACATGAAATAATTACAATTTTTAATACAAAGATAGGAAAATATTTTAGACATGTGCAGACCAAAAAAACCCAACTACTACCAAACAACAAACATGGTATTTTCACCTCTGTAGTAGGCCTTAGTTATTGCATCAAATTCCTCTTGACCTGCAGTGTCCCATAACATTAGCCTGACATCTTCACCGTTAACTCTGAAATAAACAAGACAGTTTTGTGATCAATACAGTAACAGGAACAAATCAAAACAATTGACATGGAAATACTTCTGTTCCTACACTCTAAGAGTAACCCAAATCAAATTTAACTGGATTTACACATAACGTAACTTACTACTAATAATCATTCACCTTCATAACATACTATGGCAATAGTCCCTCAACTACATTATATGCTCTTTACTGACAATCTGTAGTACATTTTCCTCTTCCTTTCCTCTTCTTCCTCTACATTTCCCTCTACAATGAAAAATAGGATGGACATCAAAACAAAACTTAGGTGCCTGAAGAATGGTGCTTTTGTCTTTTAAATCAGCTTGCAGAATTTACAGAATTTTCTTACTTCTCATTACCATAAGGTTTTCCACTTTATCAAACATAATTGGGTATTACCTGCTTATACTGTATACTCTATTTTTTTTCACAGTAATTTTTTTCTGTATTGGCTAATAAATTAGTGTAATTGTTTTTCATAAGCAGTTTCACTTCTTCATAAGAAATCACAAAAAAAAATTAAAAAATAATTAGCAGGTGGTAGAATACAAAGCAAACTTGTCAAAGAGCTTGGTATGGCAGAGATTCCAGATTTTATTTCTCATTTTAAATTTTGCATGGAGAATAAAGGATATAATTTCAGGCCAGAGTGCAAAAGAGAAAACAACTCCCTTTAGTGTGCTTCGGAAACAGCAGGCCTTGTTTTCCAAGCCTCCATAAATTTCAGGATTACAGCAGAAAAAAGAAACAGAGAGAGAAGTAAAAATCAATAGTATGTCATCTGTTTAATACATACTGGATCTGTCTTTCCAGGAAATCTACACCAATAGTTTTCTTGTAGTCTTTTGTAAAAATCCCCTTGCAATATCGCTGAATCATACTGGACTTCCCAACAGCTCCATTTCCTACTACTACCACCTTGATGGCCACCTCCATATCTTCTTCCAACATCTTTGCGTCTCAGGTGACTCTCTGGTTTATTCAGGAAACTACTGATTCTGTCAACAAAGTAAATAGCTATTATGTTCATAAAAATGCTGTGAATAGAAAGCAAGAGGCAAGATGATCACACAGATTAGGGTGCATATAGATAGTACAAATTATTTCTGTTTCTGTCACAGATGGCTTAAAGTGACCTCAGGCAAGTTATTTAACTAGCTTTGGGTTGACACTTATTAATTGAAAACTAATAAAAATTGGAAGTAGAGAATAATTTATTTGGCTTATTGCAAAGATATTTCACTGATGTTTTGGTGGGGGTTTTTTTTTAATGAGGAAGAAATGGAGGCATCGAACTACAAAATCACAGAATCATTAATGTTGGAAAAGACCTCAAAGATCAGCAAGTCCAATCATTAACTCAGCACTGCCGAGCGCTAAACCATGTCCCTACGTGCCACATATACACATCTTTTAAATACCTCCAGGGATGGTGATATGACCACTGCCCTGGGCAGCCTGTTCCAATGCTTGATAACCCTTTCAGTGAAGATTTTTTTTTAATATCCAACCTAAAACTCCCCTGGCACAACTTAAGGCCATTTCCTCTTGTTCTATCACTTGTTTCTTGGGAGACAAGACCAACCCCCACCTTGCTAAAACCTCCTTTCAGGCAGTTGTAGTGAGCAATAGGGTTTCCCCTGAGCCTCCTTTTCTCCAGGCTAAATGACCCCAGCTCCCTCAGCCATTTCTCATAGGACTTGTGTTCTAGACCCTTCACCTCATTGCCCTTCACTGCCCTTCTCTGGACATCTCCAGCCCCTCAGTGCCTTTCTTGCAGTGAAGGGCTCAGACCTGGACACAGGTTTTGAGGTGTGGCCTCATCAGTGCTGAGTACGGGGGGACAATCATTTCCTTGATCCTGCTGGCCACCCTATTGCTGATACAGGCCAGGATGCCACTGACCTTCTCGGCCACGTGAGCATACACTGGATCATGTTCAGCTGCTGTTGACCAGCACCCCCAGGTCCTCTCCCATCTGGCAGCTTTCCAGTCACTCTGTCCCCAGCCTGTAGCTCTGCATGGGGTTGTTGTGACCCAAGTCCAAAAGCCGGCTGGCACTTGGCCTTGTTGAACCTCACACAACTGGCCTTGGACCACAAATCCAACCTGTTAAGATACCTCTGTGGAGCCTTTCTACCCTTTAGCAGACCAGTGCCCCCATCCAACTTGGTGTCACCTGCAAACTGACTGAGGGTGCACTTAATCCTTTCATTGAGATCACTGGTAAAGATATTAAACAGGACTGGCACAAACACTAAGCCCTGGGGACACCACTAGCAACCAGCTGCCAGATGGATTTAAATGTATTCACCACGACTCTCTGGACCTCCATCCTTCAAACGTGTGCCTCCCCCAAAGTTTTCTCTAGGGAGCCTGATTTTATCTCATTTCCCCATCACATCTAGCCTAAAACTCCTTCTGTGAGTCCTACTAACTCTTGCAAAAGGAGTTTCCCCCTTCAAAACAGGTGTACCCCATCTATTGCCAGCAGGTGTGGTTGTTGTGCAGACTGACCCACCACCAAAAAACCAAAATTCTGCCTGTAACACCAGGCTCTTCCTCCTTCTTCCTATTTCACTCCCCGTGATTGGAAGGCCAGAAGAGAACACTACTTGTATTCCTGCTCCCTTAAGCAGCTGTCCCAAGACTCTGAAATTTCCCTTGACTGCCCTCCAACTTGCTGCAACTTTATCACTGCCCACCTGAAAAAAGCTAAGTTTCCCCCACGTTTTGCTGGGCCGGGATATCATCACAGTAACATTTTGCAGCTGCAGAGTGGGAATTTCCTCCCAAGAATCAGATCAGACTCCTTTCGAAGGAGGGGAAAACACTCCCCTTTTAAAAGCTGTGCTCATCACCACGCTCACACCCGTGCTGGCAGTGCGGGGCTACCCGATGCCTTCGTTCCGCTTGCCCGGATAGATGGTATTTCTTGACTGCATTAACCATTAGCCCACACCCGGCTACTCGGAGCTCGGCAAGCCCCGTTAGCACCGGGAAGCCGGATGGCCATTTTGGGCGAGAACAGCAGCAGCCACCCGGGGGCCTCCGCGCAGAGACCCATCCCGCCGACACCCTCCGGCCCTGCCCGAGAGGCCACGCCGAGGGCGGAGGCTCGGCCGCCCCGGCCCCACCCACGGCCCCAGCCCCGATCGCTGCCCGCCCGCGGCCCCTCTCACCAACCCCTTACGGAGCGGGCGGGCGGCGCTCCCTCCGAGGGCACAGCGGTGGACGGACGCAGGGAAGAAGAGACGAAGGGGAGAGGAAACCGCTCGCTGGGGCCGACCCAACCCGGACGCACATCCCGGCTCCCCCGCCCGGAAGCGCCGTCAGGACCGGGGGCGCCGCTCGGGGAGGCGCCTGCCCGCGGCCCCCGCCCCCGCGGCGCACCCCGCTCTGTGGGGGCTGCCGGGGACCCGCTCCCGGGGCCTGGGCCCGGGTCGGCCGAGTCGGGCTTGAGGCGAGAGAGAAGCTGGTTTTCAAGAGTTTTTGTCTGGGTTCCTGAGGAAAGATCCGGACAAGGCTGATTTTTCCTGGCCCACGGGTGCCTTCATCTCTGGTCGGCATTCCTCACTTCATCCTCCATGCAAAACAAAACCGTGTGATCAGCCACGGGCTTTCCTTAGGCTATCACGGAAGGCAGTTAACTTCCTGTGGGTAGCGCCTTTTTTTTTTTTTTTTTGACCAAGATGTGCTTATCACCGTGGTATGCGGTCTGCCAGCAACCCAGACTATATACTAAACAGGATAAATTTTGGCATAACTGTAGACTTGGTAGTCTTAAAATATGAAGATTTACCCTTTATTAACCCCTCTTCTTTTTTTTTTTTTTTTGGTGGGGGGGGAAGGTGTCTGGTTTTTTCGGTTGGTTGGGTTTTTTAAGTTAAACTGCCAAAAGATGTCCGCTGCCTTAAATCCCCTTTCCATACTGCAGAGCACATCCGTGGCTAGAGTGGCTGCTCTTAGTGCCCCCAGCCCTCCTTGCTACTCAAAGATGGCCAAGTAACACTCAGATATTGCCAAATGTGGGTTGATGAAATNAAAGGATGGGTTCCCACTTTACCCCCCCCCATGCAACATCTTGAATGTTAATAACTTTGTATCATAGCAACTGGTTTACAACATTAAATCTTTTATAACAATTCCCCCCTCTAACACTTGGATTGGGTTTTACCCGCATCCAAATTTCACTAAGTGGAATCCGTATCGGTTCCCTGGTACCTCTGGTACTTCTTATACATTTCTTGGGCTGTTTTAGGTATCTTGTTTCGGCTATGTTTGCATTATCATGATTTTCTTGGTTCTTCCATAACTTAACTTTCCTAGGGAAGTTTGAACAGTATCTATAGTTATTCAAATAAAGTACTAAATTACATGGGGAGAGAATATAATACCAATTAATCGACCTCCCATAATTAACAAGATGGCCTTCCACCACCCTTCTCCCAGGAGGTTATTCCACCATTTTATTTCTAAGAGGGGAGTCCAACTTTGGACGAATGTTTCTTCCTGACTACTTCTTATTAAGGTAAGTTCCGAGCTTTTCCTTTCTTTTATTAGTTTTAGTAGTCTTCGTATATCTAGGTTTATTTTTTTCTTTAGCCAATTTTTTAGTATTTCAGCGTTTTTGCAAATACTGTGTTTATAGCTTATATTTTCAATTAGGTTTTGGATCAGGTTCCTGTTGCTCAGGATTTCCAATTCTAATTTCCCCTTGGATATTCCGTTCGCTTTCTTTCTACTAAGATCCTTTCCCGAGCAGATCCATTTTTCCCCCATAGGGCATTCTCCAAGCCGTTTTTGTTCAAAACTTTTTTTGTTTTCAGAGGGCCAATGTGTCTTGTTGTCCTTTTTACATATTCGTAATTGTACCGGGTCAATGTAGTCAGGGTTCGGGTTATTATATGGTTTTTGGACGACGTTCCCGTAGTCTCCCGCATGCCAAGGGCAGGAGCATTTTTCACAGGGGTTCTTCTGACTTCCCTGGGTTGTAGCTACTATAAGCCCTAACATTAACAGGGGTCCGATACAGGGCACTCTTCCAACCATTCTCACTCCTTACAGGAGTTGCCTGCAGAGTAGCTTTGACTCTGGGTTCTTGGACAAGAGTGTCTCCTGATTCGGTCTTGCCCCCTGTAATGTGTCCTCACCGAGACCTCGTCCCTTGCAGTGACTGACTTCCCCTCTTCTTTCGACCGGTTCGTTTCTTTCTTTAGGGTCTGATTACTAGGTCTTGGAGGATGCTCTATGTTCAGGGAACCTTTGGGTCACGGTAACCTGCAGATAGAGTACCAGAGGTTAAGTTATTCACCAGGCATACAAAGTCAAACTTACTATTCATTTTTGTTTTAAACCATTACAACTCTGTTTAACCTTTACAATAATTAACAGTGAATTTGGTAACTGTAGTTATTTTCTGCTAAAATCGTTAGTAATGACAAGTTCAATCTTATTATCAATTTTGCTTTAAACCATCACAACTCTGTCCAACTTTACAAGGATTAACAGTTAGCTCAGCAGCTGTAAGGGACCGCTGTTTTTTGCTGAGATCTTTAGTAATGAGTTTCAACACTCTTTTTCGTCTCTCTTGGGTCGTTTATGGAGTATCAACTGAGTGTCGTTTCTGTCCATTACTGTCCACTCGGTGGGAGCTGGTACCGGTCCTTTAACTGTGGTGACAAGGGCCCATCCTTTTGCTTGTGTCCTTACAGCCGTCTCCATTGTTAGCAACACCTGAAAGGGACCCTCCCATTTAGGGGTTAATGGTTGCTCATTCCAAACTTTGATTAAGACCCAATCTCCCGGCTGGAATGAGTGTACTTTAAAATCAATTGGGGTGCTCTGGGGGAGGTGCCCCTTTTTCCTTAACCCATCCAGAGTTCCGGCAATTGTCTGTACATAATTTTGTATGTCTTGCTCCCCTTCTTTGTAGGTCCTGATTCGATCTGAGGTCATTAAAAATGGTAATCCAAACATGGCCTCATATGGGGAAACCCCTGTATCAGCTTGGTCTCGTCTTAATTCGCATCAGCGTTAAGGGGAGACACTTCACCCAATTCATATTAGTCTCACTTGTCAGTTTTGTCAGTGTCATTTTAAAAGTTTGGTTCATCCTTTCCACTTTTCCGGAACTCTGAGGCCTCCAAGGGGTGTGCAATTTCCAGTTAATTTTCAGCGCTTTAATTACTTGGTGTAGGGCCTTGGCCGTGAAATTAGGTCCTCTGTCAGAATCGATAGTTCTGACAATCTCGTATCTCGGTATTATCTGCTCCAGCAGAA
>VYXC01012077.1:1058375-1104743 GCA_013397175.1 Platysteira castanea | reverse complement strand
GGGGGCAGGCCCCCACACAAAGACTTAGTTTTCTTTCAGAAAACAGCAGAAGTATGAAAGAGAGAAAAAGATGTCAGAGCTTCTGGCTGTGTATCAGGTCCCTTTATTTTTTTACTAACTCATCAAGTAGCTTTTCTTTGAATTTATAATTGAGAAGTTGTGGAATATTGAAAACACCTGAGAACGGAACAGCTACAGCTCTGGTTTGTGGAAGGGAGCAGATGTTCAATAGATACCTGATCAAACTTTTGCACAGGATACGGAGGATCTCAGAAAGTGACAAAGTAAGAGTGCAAGGGAAAAAAGCATAGAAGAGAAAGAAACCTATTCAAAATAGCATTAAAGGTTACAGGAAATACTGCGGAGGTTGAACTGGGAGTATTTTTAAAGCAATAACTTAGATTTTAATTTATTATTGAGAAGGGGAAGAGTAGCATTAGACAGCATGGTATTGTTTGGTGGTTTTTTCCCCCTTAGATTTCTTTATACTGATTTCTTTCTCAAGGAAAGACACTTACCTCTGAAGTACTGAGCATGAGTCAGATAGATTTTATTTATTCCAGAGTGCTGGAGCCATGTTTTGATTGTGTCTTGCCACTTCTATCATCCAAGTTAGCAAGTTCTGTTAGCTTTAGGGAGTGGATGTACCACAGGGAATTAAAGATTATGGTCACAGCAGTGTCAGGCAGAATATCAGTCATATGCTTGCTGGAAGAACAGAAATAAAACACAATAGTATCACACCTTCAGCTAACCCTCTGGAGAATGAATTCTATACACTTATCTCCAGTGATGCTGGGACACCATGCATGTAGTTAAGGCAGTCATTATGGTGCTGTGGAAGTCAACATAGCCAGGCAGTTTGATGAATGCCTGACCCAGCATATGCAGGGCTAAGTGCCTGAAGACTGCTCCTAATGCATTACCTCATGCTCAGAGAAAAGGCAGCCAGTCTACTGTCAGTTTAAAGAGAATTGAAAAAAAAAGAATGGAGGCTGATGTGTCAGGTCAGCAGTGAAGAGAAGTATTTGTATCGTTGACAGTCCAACAAAAGATTTGGAGTCATTATCAAGCTTGTTTGATAAGGAAGAGAAGAAAAAAAAAAACAAAACCAGAAAACCACTAAGGAGAGAAAACCAAAGATGAACTCCTGATTAAAAAACACAAAAATTTTATCCTGTACAAGATTTCCTTTGAAAAGTATTCTGTATTTCCCTCTAGAATGTGGTGCATTACTCTAAACTGATCTTGTCTCTCCCCAAATTCAGGACAGCTGGGTATTGTAGGGACTACAGCTGAAGACTGAATTTTGTATGTAAGCATCTTTATTCAGAAATAATGGCGAATAAAAGGAAAACACTACATACCAATGTCAAAAGAACATTTGGTAAAGTCTAGCTCTCCAGCAGACCAAACTCCAAGAAATGAGCCCACGGGTTCCTTGTGCCTAAGCATCTTCACTCAGTTAAGTTTGACAGGTCTTTGTATCCTGCACGATTGATTTCCTGAAGGTTGTTGCCTGCTATAAAATATTCATACTTTTATTGACTTATTAACTGATTTAACCAAAAGTTAAAGAGATATTTAGGCTATAGGTGTTAGAGCAGCACTTTGGCTTTCAGTTCACAAGACATCTTCAAATGCTATATAAATAATGTTTTCCAACATCCTCATTACCCAGTATGATTGGTGTCCTTATGTGGATCCGTGCTCATTCACTGCCAGAGAATACACATGTTGCTCATTAGTCTATTATCTAGCAGTTTGCCAATCATCATCTCAAGCACCCATCACTTCATTTGCAATGCTTTATATTTTTCAGATCAGCTCACTGTTGCCTTAATGTGCAATTCCTTATTGTTCTCCAGCCTTTTTCCTCCATGAAGGCTCACTTATGACAACAAAAGTATTTAGATACCGTGACAATATAGGGTTTATGTACGTGTGTCTGGCTGCAAAACATGGACTGCAGGATGTGGGCACTGGAAGAGGTAAAAACTAGCTGACTCTCAGAGTATGGGGTAGCTGGAAGATGAAACCAACCTCCTCCCCTTACGCATGGGACATCCTTCTCATTTGTGAATAGCTTCTGTTAGCAAGCAGGAAAACAGAGGAGAGGCTGAGATATTACACCCTCAGCAGCTTGAAGGACCACCCTGGATGGCACCAGTCAGAGCTGCTCTGCCATGTCAGAGATCAGCACATTGCATCATGCTCTTCTTAAAAGGTCTGCTGGCTGCACTCCTTCCTGGCACTGACAGCTTTAGAGAGAAGTGATGAGGAAAATTTTATAGCAGCAAAGACTTATTCTGAACTAGGGAAATATTCAGCTCAGCTGCTCAGTGTGTATGCAGTTACATAACTAATGCCAAATAAGGCAAAGTACATTTAGCAGGTAGATTTAAAAAAAAAAAATCACAGAGGTACAATAAGACAGTTCTACCTTAGTGAATCATCTTCCCCAGGTAGAACCATTGCTTAAAGATTGCTACAGACCATAAGTTAAAGCAAATTAGTTGGTTGAAGATGGGGAGCAAGGTACTTTTTTTAATCTGCTTTAATTTAACATTCTGGAAACTTCCTTTCCATTTCAAGTAGTTTATTCAAATTTAATCATGGGGGTGTCAGAGTATGAAAATGTCTATTTATGATGTTGTTGGAGAATTTCAACTTTCACTTTAATGACACTACTCGTGCCTGTATTGAGGAGAGAAGTATCCATGGAAACAGTGCAGTAATTCATAAACTGTAGAGCTGTATAAAGTCTCTCTACCACAAATACATTTCAGCAAGAAAATCAGGAAGACACTTTTCATGTCAGTGTTGCACAGCTAAAGAGGACCTCTCTTAAGTCAATGATTTGAGCCATTCCACAGTATATAAAATTATTCAGTATTTTCTGACTTAAAGAACTGAGAAAACCAGATCAGAACCATGAACTTCTCACCTTCCCAAGCAGATAATGTATCACAAAAAAAAGCCTGAATATGAGTTTTCACGTGAACTATCAAATATAAAGTTGAAGTCAAACTGCTTCTACAAGTATGGTTTTTTTAATTATGAGATCACAGTCGAATAAATTAAAGAGAAATAGTCTGCTGGTACCTGCCTAGACTATAGTTTGTGTTCCTATTTAAGTCCAGATAACTAAGCATGAATCAGCTTGACTAAGGTAACATGATAAAAAATGGTAACATGATAAAAATCTAAGTACTCTGGAGCTTACTTTTTAGGGCAAAGATTTTTTTTTTAGGGTTTTTTTGTGTTTGTTTGTTTGTTTGTTTAGTTTTTTACACACCTGTAAGCATATCATTTTACTCAAGTTAAATGTCAAACAACTCTGTTGTTCAAATAAGTGCAAAAAATTTATTTCTGCTTTACTATTGTAAAATGCAAATCAAGGAACTGATTCTCTAGACTTGGACTTTTCTAAGACTTGTTTACTTTGGTCAAGTCACTGAAGACCACATGTCTAAAAATGGTTATTCCTCCTCTCTATTTTCATTCAAAATGACCAGTTCCTGTTGCTGTGATCCTGGCTGGAGGCCATTGCATGTTGAGGAGTTGGTGATCCCTGTCCCAGTGAGTCTGCGTGGGTGCAGCCCCGTGCTGTGCTCCGCCAAATATACAGCATGGACACCGAGCCAGTGTTGGACTTTGCCTGTCCCTTGGCCACAGCGTGAACTTGGTCTGTAGGCAGCTCCCACCCAGTGGTGGTCATTATGCAGCTACAAGTTATCAAGTGAGATGCTTTTTGTTTGATAGTAGAAAAGACAACTAGATTTTTTGCTCTAAAGAAAATCATGTAAGAGCACAAAAGACTAAAATGAGATTGCCTTAGCGTGGATGAGATCTGCACAGCATGCCGTGCCCTTGCTGGACATCTGCTCAGTGCTGCCCTCCTCAAGGTTTCCAGCATGTGAATGCACTTAGGATTGTCTAGACTATCCTCTATTTCTTTATAATTTAAGCTCCAATAAATGGCAGTTTGAGGGATTCTTTCCTGCAGGGTTTGAATGCCTTTCTTAATGGTACATAAATGAACTATTATCTCCTGGTACGGAGATAATGTATGTATGTAATCTAGGTAATCAAATAAATCAGCTTTTTAAAATGCCAGAGGGATTACATATAGCTCACAGTGAGAGATGAGGCATTGCTCTGACATGTTGCCTTTCTGCTTGAGCTTGGAATTTCAAATACTGATATGCTATATTGGTATCTGATAACCGACATTTCTGGTTTACTACTTAGTAACTTCTTATACAAACTTTCTTTTCTCTGAAGAATGCTCTATATGCTAAATATCAACACATATTTCAAATAACCTTCTTCCTCAGTTACTAAGATAAGCTGCTTTCGAGATAGACCAGGTTAAAAGAGTTTTGGAGGAAATTTTGAACAAGATGGGCAGCACCTTTTCTTGAGCTCTCTGTACCAAAAATAGCCTTTCCAAATAACCTTAAATGCTGGCAAAATGAATTTTGCTGTCGCAGTTCAAGGAGGCAGTATCTGAAGCAGAAATAACCTTTTTAAGGAGAGTTTTAAGGAGAAGTTATGGTTGAGCTTATAATACAATATATACTTCAACATTAGAGTAGGGAAATACTCCTATGTTGTCTTAATATTAATTTTGCCAAACAGCCTCAGATAGTAATTACTTATTTCCAGTTAAATAACAAGCTGGACTTTCCAGTCTTCAATACCTTCAGATTACCAGAGCACTGAAAGCTAGCATCTCAAAAACAGAAAGAAAAATTACAACCTTACTGTTCCATCTGTGCTTAACAGCTGATCCTCAAAACTGAATGACCAGACAGGTCAAATACAATCCAGACCTTAGACCAAAAGTGAAAATGCCTTTTCCTTCAGTATTAGTAAGAGAATGCTTGCATACGTAGTAGTACAGTACAGGTTAGCAGAGAGATCTGCTCTGGATATCTGATTATACAGTTTGGAGCCAGCACTAGCAGTAGGTTTTGTTGCAGATGATCAGTCACGGACAGTTTTGGTGGTCTGATACACAGTTTAAGGTGTGACTAGGTCATGTGATCCCTGGACAGTTAGTGACAAAGAATTTAAAAGAAAGTTCCTGTTTTCCCTCACCATTCTGCAATCCATATAGTCTCCTTGAGCTGGAGATTCCTGTTTTCTCTCCCTACTGTTCAGGTTATACACCCTTCTGAGAACCTGCTGGTGACATCATGAGCACAATTGAGCCATGAACATTACTTCTGTTCTGCTCTAAATCCAGTCCCTGCCCAGGTTGCACTCAGATTGATCAAGACATGACCATCTGTGCTCATAGTCTTAGCCCCTCAGGTTTCAACCTGTGCTTATGCTTTATGCTTCCAAGGCTTCTGGTATTCCGCAATCAGTACTCTGCACACTAAGTTATTTTAGGGTCACTAGTAGTTCACTTGACACAGAAATGGCTTCTTAGGTGTGTATGTGTACATTATTACCTTGACAACATGCTGTAACATCTGTCTAAAAATGATAATGCTACTTAAAAAGAAAGACCCTTATAAAGATTCATGACCTGGTTACTTGGTTTTTTGACATGAATATATTATTGTTAGTGTACTTTTAGTATTTTTCAGTGAAATTATTTTGTTTCAATGACCAGGGTGATGTGTTAATGCAAGGGTAACCTGTCTATTTGGAGGACCGTCTGTCACACTGTAACTGATTCAGGTTGGTAATCTTAACAGAAAACACTATGGCTAACTTGTCTTAATTTATTGTAATATGCTTTTCATTGTTGTTTACATTAGTGCATATTCAGAGCTATTAGGTTATGGTTTGTATAAAATCACAGAATTAGAGAATCATTAAATTTGGAAAAGACTTCCAAGATCATCAGACCCAACCATTACCCTAACACTGCCGGTCCACCACTAAACCATGTCTCTAAGCACCACATCTACAATGTGTGATTCTCCTATTAGTCTAGTATTTTAAGTACATACCTCTCCTACTTCAATTCTCTTGTCTGTGTTTATAATATGCCTTTCTTCTCCACCTATAATTCTTTCCTTATTACAAAATTCTTCTTAATATGTCATTTTCATAACCGTTTCAGGAGCTTTTCTTACCTTTTATCTACCTCCCCTTTCTTATGCCAGCGTAAAACAGAAAGTTTTTTATAACTGAAGTTATATTTTCTCGGGTGTTCCAGATAAAAAATAATCTTCATAGGAAGTAACTTTGACTTTCAAAGTAGGTAAAAAATTATTTATATCCATTAGTTTGTTTGTTCTAATATTAAATTGTTACCAGAAAACAAGATGTTTTAGAATTTAAACTGCTTAACAAGCTGGTATCAGTAGTCTTACATTTCTCTGTGGGCCTATACTAAGAAAAGTACAGACAATGTGCTTAATCCAAAATTACTTTAAGAGGAACTGGAAGAGATTTTTTTCTATATTGACATACAGTTGTTCCTAGTAATTTTACTATGCTCTCAAATTTTGTCATTTCAACCTGGAGACCATTTTACAATCTGTAAACATAAGCTTTTTTTAAGTTTTGAGAAAATATGTTTTACATAGCTTCACATCTTCTTCCAGGTACTTGCAGAACTGAAAACACTTGATCCCAGGTTGGCTGTCTGTGTGGAATCCAACTGATACTTTCCCAAACTAGCTATACACAAAGTGTCTTTAAAAAGTGTAAGGTTGAAACGCTGTAGAATAAAATGAGATGGGACACGTTACAATAGTTACATTTCACTTTCCCCCCCTTTTCTCAAAAGGGGTTGTAGGACTTCCTCTTACCATGACCTCAGGAAATTTTTCTGAAGTTCTATATTATGGAATTAATTTGTTTAAAAGATTTTGTTTGACTCTATTTCTCCCTCTTTTAATAATTCCCTGAAAGAAATTTTCAACACCTGCTTTTGTATCCTGAGGGTTGAGATGGGGTTTTGGATTTCTCCACAATCTTGTTCTCCATCAAAAGGCTTGGTATGTAAAATGCACTGTCCCTTTG
The DNA here is from genome assembly GCA_013397175.1 of Platysteira castanea. Lineage (NCBI taxonomy): Eukaryota > Metazoa > Chordata > Aves > Passeriformes > Platysteira > Platysteira castanea. The sequence goes on along the minus strand of VYXC01012077.1, from coordinate 1,097,750 downwards.
CAAGTTGACTCATAAGTTTTCTTATAAACAAGAACTATCTAGTTGTTTATACTCTGAGTCATTGAAATTATCTCACCTTTACCATGTCTCTGATGATTTTACTTCTTGATACCTTTATCCCTAAGCATCAAAGGACTATTTTCTACACTTTCAAATTGATTTGTAATTTCTATTATTTCTGATTAGATTTTGATTTCCTCAGAAATTCTCAATTCTAGCTTTCTTTTGCCTATTTCAATCTGTTCTATAATACGACAGGACTTACAGAAACACATACCCATACTGTTGCTTTTACAGGATATTAATCCTAACCATAATTAAGTCTTCTTAGATTCTGACAGTGGGATAATTTTGGACATTACTCATGTGTCTTGAACTAATGAAAGTATGGCTAAGCTGACTGGTGAATTTGGGTGCAAGTATCCAATTATGCCTGTTTATACTGTCATGACAATACGTAGTGCTCTTTGCAGAGTCTTTATAGATGACAAAATTAATTAATCTAATTTTACTGTTGCTTGTTACACTATGAAAGGATTCACTGCCTATTGTTCATTTCCCTACATCTTGCTTTAATCTGTCATCACTAGAGTCCATAAAATCAACTTCCATGGGATGTGTTTGGAATTTAAATTCAAAAGAGCCCATTTTCAAGTTCTACAGAAAATACATCTTTTATATTGTCTTACTTTTCCTCATTGAAACCTTGGGTGCAGATAAGATAAGAACAGCTTTTTCATAGTATCTTTTTCTAACAATTCTTTAATGACTTCCAAGCCAAAGCCTGATAACTGCAAAACTTTCCCAGTTCCTGTTGTGCTGTTTAATCTCCACCATAGAATTGCACAGACATTTAAAACTGGAGAGACCTTTCTGTGTAATTTCTCACAAAGCTGTGCTGTGCACGTAGCTTTGTTTTGTGTGACCCACAACCCTACTAAGAATCTCTGAGCTTCAAACCAGAAAGGCTGTACATGTAGTGATATTAATAGTTTCCCACCCAGCATGGTCTGAGAATCTTTGCCAGTTACGCTTTCTTGTGGGTGACGTTATGCCTGACCCCCACTACTCCCTTAGGTCAATCCCTGTCCTTTCACTTCACTAGAAATATTCTAAATTCCTTTATAAAGTTAAAATTTCCAGGATTTTCTCTGGCCAGTTTTGCCAGTCTTTATTGCTTTTGTCAATGTAAACAAGAAAAGAATCAGTACTGATATTCTAGTAGGGCCATGTTGATCCACATCTCTTAGTCTCCAACTTTATTCAGACTAAAACAGTTGACCTGAAAATATGGTCTCTCTTTCTCTCCCCCTTCCCAAATCTGTCTTTCCCCCCCACCCTAAGAGTTCAGAGGAAAATAGTAAGGCTAGAAATAGGTGGATATTAATTTCAAATGGATCTGCAACCTGTTAGATGCAGCAGAGTAACTCCAGCAGCAATGTAAGTCAGTGGTAATTCAAATGATGTGGAAAACAAAGCCACATTGAACAAACAAGTATAATGAGTAATGCTTAGACCATCAGTCTAAATAAAAATTAGGGTCCTTTGTAGTCATGCAGAATCCATTCATTAAAATGGATCAGCCTGAGCTATGGACTTTGCCACTAAAGAAATTATAAAGAAAAAGCAGTATAATTTATCAGTTGTAAGCCACTAAATTTGTATCACTGGCAATAAAAATCCACAAGCTTCATTTTCCAGTTCTCAGTTATAGCAATGTATTCAGATTCTTCATCCACAATGCTTCAACAATAACTGACAAACCAGCTCATCAATATATAGTTAACAGCTTTAATTTTGTTTACTAGATCTCTGTAGACTGCTCTATCTTTTACACCAATTCGCATTTATCTCACATTTCTGCTGCAATAATGATTAGTACTGAGGCTCTTCGCTACTCTAAAGGGTATGCTTCGCCTTTCATTTCTTAATGTACTGTTTATTTTGGGTTATAGTGAACTGGAAAAATAAAACCGTAAACATCAAATATATAGTTAAAACATTGCAGAAAGGTCAATGGATCAACCCATTTACTCTGTAGAGGCTATGGAAATACAATTTTATAGAAGCATTTATTTTCAGTCTAGGTTCACGGTCAGGCAACACTGTTTTAGAAACTTGAGGTTCAGCGTTCTCCAGCTCTGTTTTTCAACAGAAGACGAAAAACAAAAGATTTACATTCAAGAAAAGATATTCACAGGAACAATGTGCTTAAAGTTCCAAAAGCATTTTTCTTTAATGGATTATGATCATTAATGTTGGAAATTTTCATATCCCTTATACTTTCCTTTGCAGTTTATTTTCACTGAATCTGCGACTTGTCCACTGAACAGTATTTGCTGGAGACAGTGCAAAGGGTGCTAGCAGCCCTTTAGTAAAGCCAGCATTTGACACCTAAAAAATCTGTGCTTACCACCTCTTTATATTAGGAAAAAAATATAGAATCAGATCACACACATTCCCCTTTGCAAATATTTACTGGGATTAAAAAAAAAAAGAACACAGGTGTCATACATTAGGGCTCCTGAAAAGCCATGACTTTTTGGTACATTTACTACAAAATATAAAGATATTTGCTGTTGTTATATATGACAAAAGTGCTTGAGGTAGCAGAGGAAGTAGGGAGAAAGCAGCTTATATTAAAAGATCCACGGCTCTAAATCTCTTAGCCCTTTTGCAGTTGATGCAGGGATGTGTACACTGTCCGCATCACAGTGCTATTCAATAGCAGCACAGGCTGAGAATAGCTTCCAGATACCTCAGCCAGGAATTTTCAGGGAATAGTAGCAGTGGGGCTCCACTATTTTTAACTGCTGTTAACTGTAGGTAACTGCTAATGAGAAAAACTGAAGTTGGCAGGTGGTCAGGATGTATCCTAGGGTGATGTAGCACATCTCTGATCCATAACATTTAAATGTTGAGAGTACCATATATTTAAGGGAAGTTGCTTTGTTCTACTGAAAACCATACAGCTTACTGGTGTGAAAATATTGATCAAGTCCAGTCAGATTTCATCTAGGAGATGTGCTTAGATCACAGTCTCTCCACATCTTCTTCCTGGTGCTCAGTGGGCTTAAGGAAGCTATCAAAGCCAAGAAATAGCCCCTCTGCTTTCTCTTCTGACTCTTTATGCTGGAGAGCACTGTCATTAACGTAGGTCCTAAATTTTCTCAGTAGTCACTCCCAGTTCTATGTTGGTGAACTAAAATGTGGCATTTTGTCACTAAATCTTAAAAACAAATGGAAGTTCCAGGAATAAGCTATTGGGAGTTAGAAGCCTAATTACAATGTGGGTCCATGTGAGCTTTGTAAACCATTAGAAGCCATCCGAGTATGACAATGTTCAAAGACAACAACCTTCCATATGCAACATCCTGGGTTTGAAATCAGCAGCAGTAACATCTTGGGCTCAGTCTCAAACAAGTTGAATTGACATCACTGGAGGAATAAAGTTGGTTGAATCCCTTTAGCATGAGGATGAACTGTCACTCACAGAGGTGAACAGCTCCGGTCCAGGCGTGTTCTGCGGCAGAGCAGGGGATTATGGTGAGCAGGGCAAATTTCTAGAGCCAGGAAAACTGCATGAGAATGCTGAGACTCATGTGGAGTCTTTACTCTTAAGTAAAGATCAGGTTTATGACCACTTGGAGAACCTGAACGTACATAAATCTATGGGACCCAATGAGATGCATCCCAGAATCCTGAGGGAAATGGCTGATGTAGTTGCCAAGCCACTCTCCATGATACTTGAAAAGTCATGGCAGTCAGGTGAAGTCCCAGGTGACTGGAAAAAGGGAAACATTGTACCCATCCTTAAAAAAGATAGAAAGGAGGACTTTGTGGAGTACTGACCTGTCAGCCTCACCTCTGTGCCTGGGAAGATCATGGAACAGATAATCCCAGAAGCTTTGCTAAGGCACATGAAGGACATGGAGGTGATTCAAGACAGCCAGCATGGCTTCACCAGAGGCAAGTCCTGCCTGACCAACCCAATGGCCTTCTGTGATGGAGTGACTCCATCAGTGGACAAGGGAAGGGCTACAGATGTCATTTATGTGGATTCTGTAATGCCTTTGACACTGTCCCCCATAACATTCGTCTCTCTAAATTGGACAGAGATGGACTATGATGAACTGTTAGGTGGAAAAGGAATTGATTGGATGGTTGCACGCAGAGAGTAGTGGTCAAGAGAGCAGAGTCCTGATGGACACCAGGGATAAGTGATGTATCTCAGGGGTCCAAAGTGGGACCACTGTTATTTAATATCTTCATTAATGACACAAAGGTATTGAGTGTACCCTCAGCAAAACTGCAGTTGACACCAAGCTGAGTGGTGCTGTTGACACACCTGAAGGACAGAGTGCCATCCAGAGGGACCTGGACAAGCTCCAGAAGTGGGCCCATGAGAATCTGTTTTTTAACAAGGTTTAATAAGACCAAGGGTGAGGTCCTGCACCTGGGTTCGGGCAACCCCCAGTACCAACACAGGCTGGAGGGTGAACAGACTAAGAGCAGCCCAGGGGAGATGGACTGGGGGGTGCTGATGGATGAGAGGCTGGATATGACCTGGTCATGTGCACTTGCGTCCCAGAAAGTCAAACACATCCAAAGCAGTGTGGCAGCAGGGTGAGGGAGGGGATTCTGCCCCTCTGCTCTGCTCTGCTGAGACCCCACCTGCAGTGCTGCATCCAGCTCTGGGGTCCCAGCATGGGAAGGACATGGATCTGTTGGAGCAGGTCAGGAGGAAGCCACCAAGATGATCAAGATGATCACAGAAATGGAGCACGTCTCCTACAAGGAAAGGCTGAGAGGGTTGGGTTTTTCAGCCTGGAAAAGGGGTAGGGAGGTGACCTAATTGCAGTCTTTCAGTATCTGAAAGCAGCCTAAAAGAAAGACGGAGAGAGACTATTTACAAGGGCAGGTAGTGACAGAACAAGGGGGAATGGCTTCAAACTGACAGTAAACTTAGATTAAATATTAGGAAGCAATTCTTTTCTGTGAGTTTGGTGAGGCACTGGAACAGGTTGCCCAGAGAAGTTCCATTGCTGGAAGTGTTGAAGGCCAGGTTGGATGGGCTTTTAAGCAACCTGGTGAAGTGGTAGGTGTCCCTGCCCATGGCGGTATGGTTTGGAATGAGATGATCTTTAAGGTCCCTCCCAACCCAAACCATTCTATGAGTCTATGAGGATAAATGAGGATAACACAATTAAAGTGGCAGTACGTTTTGGGTGTTCACCTCAACATTATGCCTTCTGCTTGGTGCAGCATGCTGCTTATGGAGTCCTGGCTGTGGGTGTAGAGGGGAGCAGAAAAGGAGGAGCTGGACTCATATTTCTTTTACAGCTCCGCTGATGGTTTGCTTAAAAGCAGGATCCACAAATAACATTAATTGTTGCCAAAGTACTGGTGAGAGACGTCAGCAACACTCAACATAGATGAGAGTCTAACATGGTTTGTCTATGATTTATTATCTGCCAAAGATGTTTTACATAGCTACACTCAAAAAAATAATGACCTTAGGTTTAATACTGTAGAAATATGCACTTTCTGTGAATCTGTGTCTGTGTAGGCACATATCCTTTTATAAACCCATTCCTCACACAAGATGTTCAGTGACTCACTTTTATTGGTCATTGGGAAAGCAAACCACGCAGGAAAGGGTGGTATTCCAGACTCATCGCTCCATTCAAGTATTTCTGGTTTTCATGTTTACAGAATAATTACCTCTGGTTTAGAATGCTGTCAGCATCGTGTCTATACTGATGCTGATATGTATTTTAAACAGCTTTTAACCCAGTTTGGTAAACTGGATAAGTTGAATCTCAAGAACAAACTTGTGACTCTCCCTCCCTCACTCTGAAAACACTTTAAAATTCAGTTGTCTCAAAGCTTTATTGTGTGTTTGTTTTGGCTTTCTGTTGTTTGATTTCTAGCAGAACATTGTAAAGTTTATGTAATTTTGGGCCTAGCAGTTAATGTGTCCCCTGCAGGCAGGCTCCATATGAATTAGAAAGAAATTCAATTACTGAGCTACTGATAACTTATCTCAACAGAATGCAAATGGATTAAGATGGTGAAGTGCTCACTTGCTTATAAATGTAGCATTTAACTAGAAAACATGCTCTTTAAGAAAAGCAACAACAAAAAAGCTATTTTTATGTTTTATACTTCTAGGGGTTTATGCATTTCATATTACACCACTTACAATTCAAACTATAGTGGTCTTTATTACAATAAATTAGAATGAAAACATTTAAAAAATTATTTTGTTTCCCAAACAGAGACGGTGGATACATTTCCTCAGTAAAAAAAGATTAATGACCCTTTTGATAAAAAGTGTTACACATTTTATACATATGGATTTGTTTTTCTAAGACATTAATACTGAAATTAGGACTTCAGTTTCTGTAAAATATGATCATCTCTATGCATGATCATTATTTATTATACATGGAACAATGACCTAATTTTATTTTCCTGTTTAAAAAAACCCCCCTTCTTTATGCAGTTCTCAGGCTGATGTTAATTTTATATATATACAGTAATTGGTCTATGTGTGTTTCTCATCTTCACAACCAGTGGAGGCATATGTTTATTAACTTATAGAGTTAATGAATTAGACCATGTTTCTCTATGGGCTTAGAGAATATGGAACTTATTGATTCATAGTGCAAATAATGTATATAACTGTAGGCTCTTCACTTAGGCATTTCCTTCCCCTGCCAGAAAAAAGAATACTGTTCTCTGTTTTATGGTTATCACATAGGAAACTGACTGTCATGTAGTTTTGGGTAACTGGTTAGGCTGGGATTAAAACATAAAGATTTTCACTGCTACTTTTGATCTCAAAACATCATATGCTTTGGTCTGCAAAGCTATACATTTTTAACAAGAAAATAATAATAATGAAAACTATTGAAAAATCCTTTGTTTGTGCCTTACAAAATCACACTATGAAGTCATCCTACCAGTGCTGCCAACTGAATTAAATTAGTGTTTTATTACAGCAATAAGTGCTAGATAAATATACAACTTTTGTAGGCTGAAGGAGCTAATTTATCTTCTTTATACTGAATAGCTATAAATATACTTATTGAAATAGTTGGCATGAATCTGGATACTTGATACATTTCAGTGGACCTTTAAAAGCAAATTTGTTAAGAAATATCCCTGTATAACTTCTACAAAACTGATATTTCTTCAGATCATAAACCAATTTTTTCTTTTTTGAAACAGTGAAGACATTAAATGTGATTTGTAGTTGTGGGGTTAGAAGAATGAGTTTCATAAAAGTGTTTCTTATGAAATAAGCTTGAAAGAGAAATAATGAGTGATATATATCTGGTGTCAGTACCATAGCATATTATTATTACTGGATTTTTCAGGATGTGCAAAATATGTTTGAAAACCAATATCCTGGGATTGGGTCTTAGTTCTACAATGTATAGTGCTTTACAACCCTGTCAAAAAAGACATTCATATATATATTTAGTCATAAATACGGAAATATTTCAGTTAGGGTTATAGTCAGGACCTGCAGTCGGCCCACATCTTATAAAGGCAGAAACTGCCTGAAGTACAACCATATAGCTTTTCAGAGGAATATCAGCGTGAATGAGAGGCTCAGTGGACAGCGTGGGATGGGCTCTGCCATCTGTGCAGTCCTTCATGCTCTCAGTGCAGGCTGCACACCCAATACCTCATGTCCAGCTCCTTGCAGCCACAAAGACACAGCTGGGAGCCTGGCTACAGTGGTCGGTTCAGCAAAAGCTGAACAGCCTGATAGATTCAGTAAAGTCCGAATCAGGAGAGTCAGGAATGAGACTTTAAATTAGCAGTTTTCATGGTGACATCTTTTCTTCCATGCTTTCTTCCTTAAACCAAAGGTCTCGACCTAGTAAGGGTCTGTAGCACAGTAACTGTGTAAAAACATAAAAGTCCTGCACTGTAATGTTATCTAATGTTAAAACCAGCTGGAATTTCCAGTATCAACCTATTGGAGGATTATGACTAAGGTATCCTATACATTAGAGGAACAAATTCTCAGAGCAGAAAACGTTTCTGCACATGAATAAATTCAGATATATGCTATGATATTGACAACACATTTATGATTATTTTTATCCTTGCTTCAGAAACATTTTATGAGTCATTTAACACGTTAGTTCACCTGGAATAATAGCTAACCTACTACACTCACATACTCCTCCTGCAGCTTGATGGGTCTGTGGGAGAAGATACAGCTTAGTAGGCACAGAGAACCTGCATAGGCAGTTTAAATACTGAGGTGTGCTGCAGTTCACCTGGCTTGAGAAGGTCCAAAATAGTAGAGTGCTATTCCTACAGAAAAAAATGCTAAAAAAAAGATATCAAAGAGATAGACTTCTTAAATATTTATGGCTTTGGTTTAGTAGATTTCTGTTTGCTTCTTTTTCTCTACTTTCTCATTCATCCCTTTCTTTGTAGACTAGCATTGTCTAGCCCACGAGGATTCATTTACCTTCTGGTCAACTTTTTCAGCTCAGCTGAGTGAAAACTAACAGTGTATCTGTCCTGGGTTTTTTTTTGAAACTATCCCAAAGAGAAGCCTGTTTTCTGGGACTTTCTGTATTGTATTTTGTCACATAAGCAAAGCAAAGGTACCTGTAGGCTGCACACCATCAAGAGTTTGGACCATATTTTAAATTAAGGAGGTATGTTCATGTCTTCAGTCATCTGTGTCTGTGCTGGAAGTGATGTTCTCAAAGCTTACTTCAGATGTTCTTGTCAGGAAAATCCACAAAAACCAGAGGTTTATGTCCATAAGGGAGACAGAGGAGTCCTGCAAATTTATTTTAATAAAGGGAGAGAGTCCACCAGGGCACAAGCCCAAGGGGTTTTCTCTCTCTTGGTTTTGGAGAGAGCAGCCTCCTTTTATCCTAAAGTCCTGAGCGTATGTTGCCCTCTTCCTTTCCCTGCTGGCTGAGGTACTAGGAAGGTACAGCCTTCCTGAACCACCTAGCACATATTCCCCCCTTGAACCTACTATTTTACCCCAAAATTCAGAAGTTCCGGCTTGTGCAGACCCTTGTCTGCTTCAGGAGCCAAGCTGTCTGGGCTCTGCAGCAAACCTGCTGCCCAAAGTCAGTAGAGACATTAAGACCCATGCCAAAGACGTTAAAACCAATACCTTCACCCATCAATTGTTTCTAGAGACCTTAGCTTTCCTCTAATTCTCAATAATATTACTAGTGAAGATGCCAACTAACATAACAATTTCGTACCTAAAACACCTACAAACTGTGATTCTGATGATTTAGTACTGAAGTTGTTGTCCAGAGTACAAGATCTTGTCATAAACAAACACTGAATAAAAAACTGGGAATTTTTCTCCTAGGCAATCCGAGGACTACATTACTGTCATCTCTGAAATTTTCCTCATTTTATAGCTCCAACAAAAGATTGTCTGAAGTTTTAACAAATCAATTTTAACTCCTTTGCTCATCCCAAATTTGGCTTAGTTTTATGTGACAACAATGGAAAGAAAGTTTAAAAAACGAATGATATTTACGCTGAAAAACGTTCTATCTATAGTTCCACTCCAACTGCAGTTAGTACCAAGTTCTGTTTTTCTCAAAGGTACCTTCAGTAGTACTAATCAAGAAAATGCAATTTCCAGTGCCAAGGATAATTAAATTGTTCTATAGCCAACAAAAGACATTCATTGATGTTGTGCCAAAACAAGATGTGCTTCTAATTAGTGAAGTTTTCCACTGTTACAGTGCAGGAACTACTTTAAATACGTGTACCTGAAAGCACACAGTTGTCACAAGATGTCTTTTACTATGTTGAGACGATCCCAAATACATTTGTTGATCATAAAGATCTGTTTCTATAAAGGAAAAGCACTTGATCTTATAACAGCAAAAGTATTTCAAATGTTTCTGAAAAAAGTACCATCTACTAAAACTTGCCAGTAAATAAAACCCCAAAATCTGTGATGCCTGTGGAAGTTGTAGATTTCACTAAAACAAAATGACAAACACCACAAAAAATGGTTCCAAGTTATTTCTTAGAGTAAAATGTAAGATCAAATTATTATTTTCTTAAAATTTTCAGAGAATTAAGTAATGCAAAATTTTGAGGCAAAGAGGGGAAAAATCCTAATGCACACAAACCTCTTTGTGAGTTGCGATGTTCATCAATCCTGCAGCATAATCTAAAACTATGGTGGAGATATTTTTGATATTTATAACATGGGAAGGAAACTGGAAGAACATTTAAAACCAGAGAAACAGACAGAAACAGATCTTTATGATCAACAAATGTATTTGGGATCGTCTCAACATAGTAAAAGACATCTTGTGACAACTATGTGCTTTCAGGTACATGTATTTAAAACAATTCCTGCACTGTATCAGTGGAAAACTTCAAAAATATTAAAATTTAAGAATGTAAAAGCACTTTAAAATATATTTTTTCACAATTTCTTTTATGGAGATACTTGACTTTTGATATCTTAGAGGGGTAATGATCTTCAAAGACAGAAATGGATAGATGGGTAAGAATCCTTGAAGGAACCTCTCTAGAGGTGGAAAATTTCTTTTTATTAGAAGTTGGTTTCCGACAGTGTTATTAGAATATTTCTAGTGCTACAAAGGTCTCTACAACAAATATTTGCTGCACTATTGTGCTTTTCTTTTTCCTCTCTAAAAAACCAAGAGTTATAAATGTCCAAAGGATGTAATATTGTGCTTTCTTACTGGGTAAGCAGCTCAGGAATGCAGGGTAAATGCAGTTACCGAAAGAGCCAATTTTTAAAAATCAACAATATCAAACACTTTATGAGGATAAACTGTTTCAGTGTAGATGGAGAAAGTATTTATCTAACAATTCTCAGTATAGGCCCTTTTCCTCGAGGGAGTTTGCACAGAGGTATCTGGGGTAGTTGTAGAAGGCAGTGTAGTCAGAGGGCAGCTCTAAAGCTTTTACTCAACTTCATGAGGAATTTGTCTTTCCATTAATCTGAAAACAATATCTAAATATAACCTATGATATATTTTACTGGGTCAATATTTTCTATAAAAATAATAAAGCCATTGAATAACTCCAACTTAGCAAAACCTGATGAAACTCACTCTGGAATACTTAAAAATCTTGCCAAAACTTCTAGTGACTTTTGGGGGAGCTAGTGGAGAATTGGCGAGAGCCTTGAAAACTAAAGTAGATGAAGTGTAGAACTTCTCCCTAATTTGGGGGGTTAGATGGAGGGGAATGTTAGAGGTCTCTGGAAATTACAAACCCATCTATTTTGTTTTGTTCATTTAGGAGATACTTGAACAAATTACTAAGCAATCTATAAATATATGGAAAATAAGTAAAAGCAAGCACTGATTTGTTCTTGAAAAATCTATCTGGTTTCCTTATTTGATGTAATAATTGGGCTACTAAAAGAGAGAGAAATAATGGATATTATGGATCTTGACATCTTCATAAGCAAAGTAGATTAATACAGTCTAGGGTAAAATTACCATTTTGAGGAGTGATGGATCAATAAGCACTGTGTAGAAGGGAAGGAATTAACTCCAGCAGCAATTAGGGATGTAAAGCTATAGAGACCCATCTGCAGAAGAAAAGTACTGGCAGATGACTAGGAGGGGAAGAAAGCTGTCTGGAAAAATCCAGTCTGCGAGTAGGGTTGCTGAGGAGGTCACATACAGACTTGTCGAGGGAAAAAAAGACAACTTCTCTCAATGCTGTTAATTGCAAAGTCCTCATAAGCTGAGTAAGACCAGTGTGTGTCAGCAGCAGTAGGCAGCAGCAGTGCCTGGGAGTGAGTTTCTGGTGGGATGGGGTGACCCTGAGTAGAAAACATTAAACCTTTAGATTGCTGCTTTAGCCCAAAGTGTGATAGCTTGTTCCATCTGTGTGATGGTTATGGAAGGTCTGTTCAGATTTCTCAGCCACAGCCATAGCATTGTTAAAGGATTACAACAGGAATGCTGATATGTGATTACGGCCCAGCAAGGATGTCCTAGTGCTGGTCACCCAGCAGCCATGAGTACTACTGGTACAGGCACTGACTGAGGGTGAGAACGGGCAGACTAAAGGCCATGGCTGGCTGAAATGGCATTGCACGGTGGCCCTCAAGAGTCACAGAACCATGGAATGGTTTGGGTTGGAAGGAGCCTTAAAGACCGTCTGCTTCTAACACCCTTAGCATGGGCAGGGACGCCTACTGGAAGGAGGAATGTCTGAGGACTTTGTCTTACATAAGCTTCTTAGCTACATGCTGGGCATTGCGTGGGGCCAGCACACTTGGTGCTTTTCCTAATGCCGGTGGTCAGGTCATTAGAAACTCTCAGCTATTCAGTTGTGGAACTGATGGTAATAACGTCTGTCTTGGCTGCTACTCTGGACATAATACACCTCACTTAAAAAAGGCTAAAACCAATAGCTAAATCAGTCCTGAGATGACAAGTTTAGCTGGTTTAAAGGGATTCCCCTGGGACATTTATGTGGGGGAAGGCAGCCATTTCACTGATGCTGTTCTGAAAATCTGGGTAATGGAATGTTGTCTTGCTATGGAATTACACTGTCATCACTTATAAGAGTGGTATAACGATATGTCATCTTGCTGGTTTGAAGGTACTCTGGGACAGAAAAAGAACCATCTCACAAGTAGCGCCCTGGATGATGACGGAGTTCGCAGCAAACTCCTGATCCTGATGTAATTCTTCTATCAATAAGTGTGAGGCAAAGAAATTTATGAATGCAAAGAGGCAGGTAGATTGTGCTCTGATCATTTGTTTATCTGCATGAAACCACATCTAGAGTTAAGTTAAAGGTTAAAATACCAGATGTGCAAGAACAAATACAGAATATTTAGGAGAAGCTTCAAATTTTAAACATTGACATGAGTAAGAAGTCATATTTAACAAGGAAAATCTGTAAGTATCCTAAGGAGACATCATGTCTCAAAGATATTAACTCTGAATTGTAACTTTTCCTGTGAATCTTGTAATTGCTTTATATATGCCTCTGTATGTTCTACCAGTAAGAATACAATGGTGGAAGCAGAGCCCTGGCTCTTCCTCAGGTGCTTAGTCTTGCTTATTCCCACTAGCCGAGTGTAAATAAGTAGATAACTCTCTTTTGCCACGTTGCCTACTAATTTCCCAGTACACGTCAGGAAGCTGAATGGTTCTTGTTGTCTGATCTGTTCAGTCTGTATCGACTGATTCTGCACTAACATAAACCATATGCAATGCTGTTCAAGACTCTTCTGTTAAATATGCCGGCCTTATGCAGGGAGAAACACCAGAGAAAACAAAAATACCTAAGAAATTAAATGAAACATGTCCAGCACAAGAAGCAACAAGTATGTAAATGGGAGTATATTTCATAAGAGATAAAAATATAGTTATACCTAAATTATCACATTCTCAGTTTGGAAAAAAGAAATTATATTGGTCAATAGGTAATAAGCCTTAGTAAGAAAATTATGATGAGCACGTTATAGATATGAATAGTTTGCATTTTAAATTGTTATGAATCCAGCACTAGAGGATATCAGCTCTCAGAGTCACAGCTGTTCACCTGCTGGGCTCTATTAAACATCTGTTAACCCTGTACAGATAAATGGAAGTTTTCCAGTAAAGTGTAGTCCCGTGGCACATAAAATAGCATAGATAATATCTATGAAACACAGCTTTTGGAAGACAGTGCACCTAAGAAATAGCAGGGGTTTTGAAGATCAGTGACACACAGATCCAGATTACTGAACTACAAATTTTAATACAATTACATTATAAATCTATGTTTCAGTTTCATCATACAATGCTAGTTCATATATTTAAAGTCTTCTTATCTTTGCAAAGAACCTTGGGTTTATATTCTTCTCTGAACAAAGAATCAAAAGCCAGTGACTGTTTTATGAACCCAAGTAGAGAGTTTAATCTTTAACCTAGACTCATTCCTCTGCAGTCATTCACTGTACAATAGAAATATAAAAAAATTATGCTCTGTAAATGAATGCAGACTTTGATTCTATATTGGAGTGCATCAGAAATCAGTCAGTATTATGCAAAGAATGGGACGACAAGATGGATGGAAAGGACAACAATATGAGAGGAAGAAATGAGACATATTTTCAATGAGAAAATTTGTTGATTAATGCCTTGAAGTGCCAATAAAATAGCAGAAATGTGAGCAAAAAGGTTAAGATTCAAACATATATGTGCTTATTATTATTTGTTGGAACTTTGAGGCTGTTTAGAAATACCATACAACTTCAGCAAAATTAATTAAAATCATACTTTTTGTTAGAGCTGAATATTTTAAAGGGATTTTAAATATAATAGAAGAAAATTAACAGGTTTGTTGTTCTTGTTTGTGTTGAGAAACTTTTCATTAGCTCAGATATTTGTGTGGGACACAAACCCCACTCTTCTCCTTAGGGTATTAATTAGCACAGCTGTGAATCTAGGCTGGATAAATGAACTTACAAATGGATAACATGAAAATTTCACCTTTGCAAATAATATTCAGTGTTCTAGACTAAAGCCTTTCAAACCTGATGAAACGTGGTATGTAGCAGAATCCATTCCGGAGGTAATTAGTACGGAGGTTGCATTTAATCATTATATTGCTTTATACAGTTCTCAGAAGGCAGTGAATTCAGTTTGATTTTTGTAATGTTTTCAAGGAAAACCTCTTCTAAATAAGTTGGAAAAAAGATGAAAAAAAATCAGAAAAATGTGCTTTCGTTTTGCACAAAAATTATATTTATTTATTATACTGTCAGATAAAGTTTTTCAAGTTTAGAGATGTATGGTGGATTTTTGAGACTAAGGTTATATTTAATCTCACAGTTCGTTCTTTGGTGTGATCTATACAGAATTTTTCAGACAGCTATGTCTTCATTTTTGTCCAAATCAAATGTGGCCTAATCTCAGAAGATATTTAGTACCATGCCTCAGATGTTATACCCTGTCCTTCATCAAAGTCTTTTGACTTCACAGACACAGAATTGTTGAGGTTAAAAGGAACCTCTGGAGGTGACCTGGTCCAGCCCCCAACTCAAGCAGGGTTATTGTGTGGGGATGCTATTGGACACACTGTCAAAAAAACCTTACTGAGGTCTGGGAAGGGAGTATCCACTGTTCTCTGCTCATCTACCAAGCCTGTCATTTCATCATAGAGGTATATCAGACTGCTCAAGTGTGACTTACCCTTGATGAATCCATGCTGACTGATCCTAATCACGTCCTTGTCTTTCATGTGGCTAGAAATGGTTTCCAGAATTAGCTGCTCCATCACCTTGCCAGAGATTGAGGTCAGGCTGATCAGCTTGTAGTTCTCTGGGTCCAGTGTCTTAACCTTTTTGAAGACAATCCAAGTCTCAAACATCTCTCCCAACTGCCTTCTTTATTTCTAGATAATCAACAGTGCAATAATATAAATTTCCTCAACATGCATCCCACCAAGACCACGAAGATTTCTATGTCCAGTTTACTAAAGTATTATCTATTCTGCATCACATTAATAACCAGAATGGATTATTTTTGTCTGCCTGAACAATATCATAGAGTTGTGTCATTAGTTATCTAGTCTCGAACATATCCACAAAAGCCATGAGTAATGAGGTCCAGGACACTTTAAATTTTCTTCAGTGTTGGCAAATGTGTTTTTGTCACAGCAGTATTCACAAAGAATTCTGCTACATGCGTACTTGAACCTTCTGCTAGATTGTTTTTGTTCTCCTCCAAACCTCTGACCTCTACTCCCATTTCCTTTTCTGTTTTCTTTGTTATCTCAAACACAAGTGGATTGAATTCTGCATCTCTTACTATCCTAGGTCTTGCTTTCTCTTGTTGCATGTGGGACAAGTTTTCTTTTTATTGCTCATCCATCATCCACTTGCCAAGTTTTCAAACAAGCACTGTGGCAGTTTTTCCGCACTGCTTTCCCACTTTGGAGGAGCTCCCTGAAGATTTCTCATAAACATCTCTATATGTCCCTCCGCTGTCCTCTATCTCCTCACTACATCCTTAGGCTGAGCCCAGCACAGGCCTCTTGTTACCAGTTTTGTCCTTCTTACTGTCTTACACACAGATTACATGTTTGTTCAGTGCCCAGTATGATCAGATTTTAGGATAGTTGAAATGAACACACAAATAGTGTTAATAGATGAAAGAGTATGGATTTACACCCATTAACAGATAACATCACTTTAAATGCAGGCAGCACTAGGGAATGTGTAGTGCTGTGTCACAGGTGAAAGTGATTACAGCTGAGAACCTGTTCTGGTCACAGCTCGACTTTCTGGGGTTCATCATAAACACAGAGGGTTTTTTTGCATCAGGTACCAAAAAATTTATGGATTCCATGAAATCTCTAATTTTTATTTTTCCTATAGCATAAACAAATAGCAGAGATACAAAACTGAAACTGGTGTTTATCTGGCTTACTGTGCCTCAGGTCACATTGAAATGCTGAAGAGCAGCACAACCTGTGAGCGTGGACACATTCACCTGGTGTGATACTCAGATACGGCAGAAATGAGGGTCTTAATACAGCTGTGGCCTTCTCACGACCTTCAGCACATCCAGCCCTGTTCCTGTAACTATTTAAGGGAAAGAGTGTCAGAAGCTGGCTCTGTCTATGGTGGAAAACAGTGTGGGGGGATCCTCGGAAAAAGAACATGAGCTTTGATAAAATAATATTCAGTTACACCAGCAACTGAGTCAATATGCTTCTTATTATACCCAAAATACACATCAAATACTACTTACCAAGTGCTTTATTGTTACTAAACAAAGTGCTATTGTAAATGTTGTCAATGTGCATTGGTATATTTTCCTTTCCTTGGTGACATTTTTTGATTGTAAGACACCAAAACTTCACATTTATAAATAAAACATATTCAAAAGTGTATCATAACTATCAAAAAACGTAGGGGATTTATAATTATGTAAAAACTTTCATAAGCTATTTGGAGTTGCTATGAACATGAGCATGATAATGCACATGGTTTAATCAATACACCTTTCAAAGGAGCCCCATTTGGGAAAATGCAAAAGTTATATCTTGCAGTCAGTAATAAATATTTCATTAAATTATCTCTAATTTAACTTTCACTCCAGTTGGCAAACGTCTAATGGTATGTACTTTTTTCCTCTTTATTTTACTGTGCTGGTAACATGCAATCATCTCACAGCCCTTTGCTTTCTGATCTATGGTATATTGCCTCACCTTAGATTAATGTCATAGTCATTATCTCTTTTAAATAGGTAATATTTGACCATCTAATCAGCTTGAAAAAACCTGAGTAGAATAATACGGGCTTATATTTGACATTCAGAAATATTTCTGAAATAACAAGAAAGAAATTTGACAAAAATATATGGTCTAAATCATTCTCTTTATGCATGAAAATGCACAGTGTTTTTACTAACATAATTATATTGCCCACATTTCTGACTTTTTCATAATGAAAAAGTAAACCCTTCAGTGTTTAGATGATTAGATGATTTAGATGTTTAGATGATTTGCTATGTTGATTTAAAGCAGCAAATCCAGTAGTATCTACTCAGGCATTTACTCTTATTGTGGAACACAGACAGAATTGAATCAGTGCCAAAGCTTCTTAGTATGAGAGACTTCATAAAGATTTTTAATTTTCCTGTTTTAAGTATCACTGCTTGCATTTATATGTACTATTATGGTGAATAGAAAAAATTCTGTTTATCATGTTATCCAGCTGTAGAAAGAAATAGTATGTTCAGGTTTCAAACTTGTCAAGTTTTTTGATACATAAACAACAATTCTTTTTAAAGGCTTTAATGTTTTCTGGGATGATAGTAAAGGCTTCTAGAAGCTCTTGCAAATGAGTAACTACTGATCCTGATGCCAGATTTTTGATTGGCAGGTAAGAGTTGCTGCTTTTTTGGTGGCCATTACAGCACTTGCATCTTTGGGACAGTGGGGATGTTGCCCATCTCCAAGATTAAATTTTTTCAGAAACCTGAATGGAAATGAATGCAGAATAGTAAGGAAACTGAAAGTTGTGTCAAATAGAGTCTCATAAGACTTGTCTACAAATGGAACACAGGACACTAACAATTTAAATACAAATTAATCTTTAACACAGATTAACTCTATGAAAAGAAAAGCTGGAGTAATGGTTTTCCTCCATATGTGTCACAGTGAAGTGGTGCTATTGGTTAGTTGAGTCATCAGTAATTTAAAATGTATTGACACAGATGTTTGCTTGTAAAGGCTTAGCTACTTGCTTTTATTTGTCAAAAGACCCGTGCCTTGCTTAGACTGAAGGTTAGATAAAATGCATTTTCTAAGACATTGTCTCAGTTCTGTATGGGTAATCTTTTCTCTATGAAGCTTCGTTTCTCCATCCCTGCACATTATCCAGCATCAATGTTTTTGGATGCTTGCCTTAGATGGATGCTCATAGGCTTGATAGTATCCTTCCTCTCCAAAAATATGTCAGTAGCTTTCCACATTGCATCCTACTGCTTTGTCACATTCTTAGTTTATTTTAAATTTACAAAACTTCACAAATGTCAAAATTTTATATACTAGGCAATTATTTTGATCAAAATTTTGCTAGGCGTGCAAATTTGGTCCTGTTTGCCTAAAACCAACTGAAAGAACAAATCCTACAAAACAAAAACTCTTCCCTTCTTCAGCTGTAATTTCCAGCACTTTCACCTGGTCCTCAACAAGTGCACACAGTAGCACTGCAGTAAACCATGAATCCCCCTCATAGTCCTCTAGATCTCCGAGGAGAAGTGAGACTCTATTTACCTATTATTCCAGAATTGGAATATGGCCAATTGTCAGGGTTTCCTTTGCTTTCAATATTCTGGATGGTCTAGCACAGGGGAATGGAAAGCTCTGTATTGGATCTTACAACAAGAGCCTCAGGTAGTCCACATTGTGAAGTAAGGGAGCACAACAACTATTTCTTATGAAATACATATGAAAGTGTGAAGCAGTTTGGACATATTGGACTGAAGACATTCAAGAGTTTCCATGTTACATCAACTTCACTTGCCATATGATATTGGTTTTTATTTTCCTCATAGATATTTGGTGCATTAAGCTCACAACAGAAGCCTTCAGCACAGTTCTTTCCAACATTACTCCCTAAGAAACACTTCTGAGTTTGGTGAATTGGCACTAGGTCCTACACTGAGACAAATCTGCCACTTTGTGAGATAATTTATGACTACCATCACACTATAATTTTAGCAGAACTTCTGATACTGCTGTAACATCCATTTGTCATTTAGCTTGTTGATTAGCTGTTCATCTTCTTGAGAGAAAAATACTGTATATTTTCCTTCAGAAAAAGACAAACAAAAATTCTAGACACTAAACCCCAAATTCTATGCTACAAATTCTAGGATGTTGCTTCAGGAAATACACTACATTTTATATATCTATGCTTATGTAATATTATTTCAGAGTCTAATAGTTGTTAGAAAGATATAATTACTTGCATTACCCAAATTAGGTTGCACTTAGAAACCAAATGTAGAAGAAAAGCCAGAGTATACCTTCTTGAGCAAAGCAAAATTGTATCCCCAGTGGAAATTTGGTTTTACAGTTGTTTGTATCTGTGCTAAAGACCAGTATTTAATCATGAAAAAAAAGTTGCCTCTCTTCAAACATGGTACAATCAGAGTAGTATTGGTAATTGACAGGGGAAAAAGAACCATAGAACTATTCCAGTGGGTTGTCTGCGGAGTACACTGAAAGAAGAAACTGCAAAAAGGCTCTGGACCATGAAATAGAGTAAATAAAGCATTATAGATTTAGAAAATAATAATGAAAACCACAGGAAAGAATAAGTAAACAAGAACACGAATCCTTTTCTCATAGCTAAATAGAATAAAAGCAGAGAATTTAAAGAATAAAGCTGCCCTCATAATGGCAAACTACTAAATATTTTGAGGCTTAGTCTATTATTTAAGATGTCACAGTGCACTGCCATTAAAACTTTAATGGCATACCTGCTTTATCTGTGTGGCATACTCAAGTCCAAAATGTGGCAACTGATACGCTGAATTTTACCATTCACACACAGGTTTGTTTACTCCGCCAAAAAAACAAAAAAACAAAAAAAAAACAAAACAAAAAAAACCCAAAAAACCCAATTATCTGAAATGCAATAGCTCCCAAAAATGTCTGGTGACAGTGAAGTAGATACTGTTTGTTCCTTTAGATGAGATGCATATATTCAGTGTCAGTTTAGTTTTCATACTGTAGGGAAAAGGCATCATGGGTTTCTGTTTTCTCCTTTCCCAAATGGCAGAATTCATTCTCTGGTGATGTGAGGAAAGAACAGTGTTTATACTTCTCTTTGTGCTGAAAGCTGGAATAAAATATGTCATAGCATCTGAAGCTGCTAGAGGCATTTTTCACATTCATGCGTTCCTGAAGGGAAGATATATAACCAACAGGTGAGCATCTGAAAGACTACTGGCCCTTCATGCTCAGTCTGTGTGTTTTCAAGCTCATCTTTCTAGGTTTGTTTCTTAACCATTGGGAGCTTTGTTATTATTTTAAGTCTATCTGACAGAGTTTAGTACAAATATCTACAGGGACACAAAGGTGTCCTTGTTTTTCTTGGAGCCAGCCCTGCTCCTCCTAAATATGCATAGATACATACTTTGGGCTGTCTAGTCATGATTCACATCCCCAAGGCATAAAGCTTGGAACATGACATGTAGACTTTGGAATAGAGTCTCTTCAGTATGGGCTGCTTACAGGAGAGATCTGTATGAAAAAATAAGGTGCTTAAATTATTTCCCTATGATGGAAATGAAGATATTATTATGATATCACATTTAAATTGATAATCTACTTAAGTTAACTGTTGGGTATTGCAGACCTCTCTGTTTTCTTCCTGAATAGATTGCTTACTTCTCTCGTTCAAGGAGTTCCTGTCTTGGGGTCTGATCTTGAAGGTTTGGTAAGCCCCAGATAATTCTGTAAAACTGGAAATAAAGTTCTGCTGGGACCTGAAGTACTCAGGATATGGACCTGAAATACTCAGGATATAGACCTGATGCTGTGCTAAACAGCCAGGAACCCAAAGGTAGACTGCAGGAAATCTTACAGGTGCTGGTGGTCTTGGTATCCCAGATGGTATTTGCTTCCCTTTATCTGCCCCTCCTTGGAGGAAGGTAACCCAAAAGCCTGTAAATTCCCAAGAATGGATCAATCTGCCTCCTGACGTTGTTTTAAAACAGCAGACTCAGTCTGGGAACCTGAACAGTGCACGGCAGTATGATAAAAAACTTAAGATGGTCTCTGATGGACATGTGCCTGGGACTTAGCAAAAGTTTGTAAAAACTTCATGTTCCCATCGAAAGGTCATTGCTGATATATCTTAATTTTATAGGAAAAAAAATCTTTTACTGGAAAATTCTCAAATATCTTCATTAGAGAAACTTAATCTACAGTAACTATTTTCTGGAGCTTCAGTCCAGTATGTCCAGTTCTGGAGTTCAAAAACCATGAAAACTGAGGCTATTGTCATAAGCACACTGGAGCTGAGGAGCAGATACAAATATTTGGAGTTCATAATTCCAAACCAGAAAGCAAAATTTTACATTGGTGCACAAAATCATTTTTATTTTATAGCATGGATTCACCAAATGGAGCATAATGAGGAAATGAATTGATACCTTCTGATTTCTAACCTCTTATTCCATTCATTATCTTTCTTTGATTTCCAGTAAGTATAATGATGTTCCTGCTTTCATATGTTTCTTTATTAAATTCCTTCCAAGAGAGGGAAAATCTACAAATCATCCCAAATGCTGAAAATTCTCAACTGATTTTAGTATTTTTCATATCATACAGACTTACTAACAATGTTGATTATTGATAAAGGCTTGATTGTTCTTCACTTACTCTGCCAAGATCTGGTATATAATACAAGCCCACAAATTATATGTAAATGAATTGATTTTAATGTTATCTTCGTGTACCAACAAGCATATTTCATCACTAAGCTTTATTTACTTGCATTTTAACATGAACATTATTAATAAAACCCCTGGGTTATGTACATGAATAAGAAAATTATTACAGCATAGTTTTATGAGGCACCTGACATGATGGTGAACTTCTGTGTGTTGAAAAAGTCCAAATATCTGCATTGGAACTAGGTGTGCAAACCTTAAAGCTCTTCCTCGCTGTCACCCTGACTATCATGTCAACATCTATTTTATTACATGACTTCTTATTGAAAAATACGCACTCTGAAAGTGAGTATACTCCTCAGAACGTGCTTTGTTGGGTAGACAGTTAAAACTCTTATCCTCTGTGGCCCTGATGATCTGACTTTCTGAAAATTAGTGTTTGGCTTTGGGGAGGTTTCCCCTTAGATTTGTAAGAGATTTCCCCTGCAGCTGTAGGTTTAAAGCTGAGATGAGAGTTGGATGCAAGCCTGTGACTTTCTGCATGCTCTGATGGAGGGTTATTATGCGTAACATGAAAACAGTAAGCTCCCTAAATTGTCTTTCTAAGAAAAGATTGAGCACCCATAGCCTGAAACAAGTCTCATTCCTTTTTACATTGAATAAATTTTTAGAGCAGTGTTATATTAGCTGGAGTAAAATGACTATTTTTATTGACTGATAATAAGACAATGCTAGTTTAATTTATTATATCTGCTTGTTTATTACAGTCATATTATGAAGATGACATTTATATATTAGCTTTGATTTGAGCAAATAACTTTGACATTCAGCAACAAAAGGTCAATCTCGCAATTTCACTTTGAAGTTTAGAGTTCTATTGCTTGAATACAAACTTTCTCCTCTTTACCTGCACCCAGTTTTGTACAATAGGATAGGAATAGCCAGGTGAAATCAAAAAGAATTGCATGCATCTGGTCGTGGGACAGTCATGTATTTCCTATTGTTTTCCCATTCCCCTTTAAATCCAAGAAAAGGAGAAATTACAATCAGATTTAATAAAGGGCAAAAGCCATCCATCCCCACTGTGTAAGTATGAAAACTGGCTTTCACATTTTTCTTCCTATTTTTATAATGCTGTCTTTTCACAGACAATTTCTCATCTGAAATACTTCTCTTGTTACACCCACATTCAAAGAAACTTGTATCCTGAATAATTAAAAAGTCTATCGTAATCTCCTATTCATAATATCCAATATACTGCAAAAATGTCACATATCACTTTATAGAAACAATTAAAAATATAAGAGAAGCAGATGGTATGGCATTTTGAAGTTGGTAGACTGCAAAAAGATGCTGAGTTCATTCACAGGGTTGCCTTGTTCAATTAAAAAGGATGCCTTGTTAATCCCAGTGATCTCTGTAGGACTGATGATCTCACACTTCACATTTAAATATGCACCAATAATCACTTTCAGAGTCTTCCAAAAGCTGACATGTTACATTCTTGAAGGAAAGCCAAGGATTTCTGTACTGTAACATAACACAAGAGAATGTATTTTGGACAGAGATTAGGGTAATGGCTGAGATTCAACAGTCTTTGGACCAGAATTCCCTTTTGATTTCTGGAGAAAAAATTATGATCCACTACTGATAAATCCTGATTTAGAAAAACTGGAATAGTGCTTTCTAGACTGAAGGAGAATATCTGAAAGCCCTGAGACAGAGAAGTGAGTGGATATATCATTGTATTTTGAGCATGTCTAGATATTCCTAGGCAGTTTAAAGATGATTTAGCTTTTATTTTTTGCTCACTTTCTAGAAGAAAAAAAAAAAATCTATGCTTTAGAGCAATGGGTAGTGTGCAAAGACTGCTTTTTGTGGATATGTATATTTAATTAATTGAGGGCTTTAATTTTGCAATCAGAATGTAGGGATTGAAAGCTGTCATTCATCTTCGATTCTGAGTGAGGTTTTACTGTCAGTATGACTCACCTGTTCTTTACTGTGGGAAAGACAGCTCATGGTTCACAGTGTCAAGTGAAAAAGAATATATTAGAACAATACTGGTGACTGCAAGTGTTAATGATTTCCCCGTGTTTCTCTCCGATGCTGAGGATATTAATTGTCTGCCAATTTTGCCTTGCCTCTTTTCAAATATTGCCAGCCTTTGCTGAAAAGATGTGGAAAATGTTTCCATTAGGAACAGGAAACAAATACTCCATGCTAAGCATAATTTTGTCTTTAATTACTTGTTCATGTATTATATTTCCAAAGCCTCCTGGCTTACAAGTACATAAATACATGGCACTCATTTAAAGATCAGTTTCTAGTCTCATACCTCTGTGAATGAAACATATGTCATATTTCCTTATTTATTAGTCTTGTTCAAACTATGCTTTGGAGATAGAACCAGGAATTTCCCACTGTTTCTATCACTAGACGGCCCTTTCCACAAAAAAAAAAAAAGAAAAAAGAAAAAAAAAATTATACAACATTTTGTGAACTGAGGGTTATGATATTTTCCCTTTTTCAGTCAGAAGGATACATTAAAATTATGGCTGAACAGTTTAACAAATGTGGGACTAGGCTTCATCTGTTTTGTACCAAATTTTTTAGAAAAGCCTTCAGGTGGAGCTGTGCAGGTGCAACATTGGAGCAGAAACACAGAAAAGTTCAGCCTGAACACAGCTTTAGTTTAACAGGAAGCTACTGGTAACAAATGGAAACAGAAGCGCTGCCCAAATGTCAGGCACGCAGAGCGGGGCAGCCCTGTGTTATTCGGTGGTAGCCAGATGTGGCTAATCAGCACAGATGTGTCGGCTGCTCGCTCAGTAGATTTACAGCTCTCAGCTGCAAAATGTGCTGATTCTTTCTCACTCAAGTGACACAAGGAGGTAGAGGGAGGGGAAAAGGGAGCAGAAGGTAAGGAATAAAGGATCAAAGGGCACAAAGCTATAGGGAACTAGGCTTTATTGCAGTCACTATACTCAAAACGGTTTATCCAGCTGTGATACAGGGCTGAAATGGTCCCAGACCCTTGCTCTGGGTTTGGATTGAGAGGCAGTGAGACTGTGGAGATGCCGAGGGCAGGATAACAATGTCAGATACTTTACCTTAATGCTACCATCAGTCTCCTACTTAAACCATTTTCTGACTTGGAATTTTGTTACCGGATTTTTCCATAACCTCACACACACTGTGTGCGAGCAAGGGCAGTGTGCTCTGTAAGAACATAGTAGTAGAAACTTGAACTGCTCTGTATTATAAAGGTGCTGTACTCTGTGATTATGATACAGTGAGAAAGTGTGTGCATGCCATACTTCCAGTTCTTTATGTAGTGATCAGGTTGGCTTAGGCACTTACCTAGTTTCATATTGTGAAGTTTCTCCTTTCAGTAAAGAGGAAAAAAGCTATTTTTATATTCACTGAAACATAAATAATCCTGTACTCATCCAGAGACAGATAGCTTTGGATTTCATAGTTTGCTATAGGGATTTCATCTTAGGTCATCATCATGGAAAATTTATGAGATGCTTCAAGTGCTGTATCTCAAGGTCACCTGAAAAATGTCTTCATTTGATTTGGCAGCATCATTTGTCTGTTTAGTGATTTTAATTTCTGTGTTTATTAACATCCTGACATACGGAGGTCCTTGGCAGCAAAATCTGAGTTTGGTGGGTATTAATCTATATGTGTTTCTTTGAGGGAACCACAATGGCATAACACTTGTGATTACACAAGCTGAAGGTAGTCAAAACAAATCCAGGAAACATTACAGCCTCAGGAGAGATAAGTGAGATTTTTCCATTTGAACCTACTGGAAAAAGACTGCACAGAAGATACTGTGCGGTCATAAATTTGTAATGTGTAGCCATTGTGACTGGAGGGATAAATATTCAGTACCTGTTATTACCTGATAAAGTCATAAATATGTATGGATCCATTTTATGTGACAATTAGGGAATCTAGTTTTAGCATCTGTTTTTACCTGATAAACTATTATTTTAAATAAAGGAAAAGCAATAATTTACAAGCTATAGACTCCATGAAGAGGTGAAGCAAAGCTAAGAGAAGGGAGGAAAAAAGCAGTGTTTTAGATGCACATCCCCTGTCAAAGAAGAGGCTGTGCAAACAAGAACTACACGTGCGATCCTTCTATAAGTTTTTGAAAATACTCCTGTCTGCTTTCTGAGTACATTTGTAAACAATTGAACTAAGTTTAATTTAAAATAAAACAGAGTTATGGACAAATGCCGTACCAAATATGTTTATTTTGTGGATCAAGTTTAAATATGAGTGCTTACCAGGACAGCTGATTCGTACAGCCCACCTCTGGCAGAAAATTGGATTAATATGTTCTGATAATCCAGTGTCATAATGGTCAGGTAACAACCAATATACAAATAATTAGAAAATTTAAGTCAAGAATTGCTATTTTACTTTATAGTCTTAGTCTTGAGCCACAACTTGCAAGCTATTTTGCTAAGTCCAAATTATTTGGAGTCCTTACTTTTCCTTCCCAGCAGAGGCAGTGGGAGAAACTGATGTGAAATTCAAATTTCTTCCTTGCCAGCTGATAAGGTGAGAAACAGTTTTAAAAGTTACTGCCTTTCTTCAGAGCTTTTAAACTCCCACTGCTGTTTGTCAATATCAATTACTTTCTGTCTTTTATAAGCGCCATTTCCTTAAAAAATTGCTTTATGATGAGGAATACATCTTGGCAAGATGACTCCATAAAACACAGAAGTATAGTTGTGAGAAATGGGGAATGATATGTAAAATAAATACTATTTTCTGTATGTTGAAAAAGTACAGGAAGGAACCCAGAGAGCCCAGAAGTTTTTGGATTTTGAGTCTGTGCTGTCTTGTTCTTTTAAAGAAAATTGCCCGTTTCTTATGTAGAAAAGCGTTCTGGTACTGTTGACATTCCTGCAGCTCCTTCCTTTGAACTCCTATTTTGGCTGCCACTGTTTCATCCTGCTGCTGCTGTCTTCTCACAGACCTGTTTACTGTACACATTTGCTCCTCTCAGTTGTCCTCATCTCATGGCTGATCACAGCCCTTTATTCCTGCTGACAAAGTCTGGCAGATGGGCTGTGTGACATAAAGGCCTTTGATTCTGAGTGGAAAGGGATTCTGGTTGAGTCTTATGAGAGGAATGGAGTACTTCATTTACGTGGCTCATGGGAAATACACCCTACACCTGTTAAGGTCCAACCTATGAATGTATGTAGAATTAATTTGACATGATACTCCTACCTTTATTTTTCAAAGAGTTTGGAGCCACTGCTAGAAATCTGGTTATTTCATAAGGTATGGAGATAAATTATCCATTTTTTCATTCTTTGAAAGAATAAACTCATTTATTTATCTGGATAAATTATCTATTCTTTAAATGGCCTTCATAATGCGAATGTGAAGAAAGGATGATAACTTCATTGCCTTACTGAGTTTTAGTAGTAGCAAAGACAATTTTTTTTTATATCATCTGTTCCTCAAAAATGTGTCACTCTTTCTCCCTGCCCTTTAACGTGGGCAGCCTGAGGATAAATGGCCAAAGCAGAGGTCTGCCATTTCCCCTCGGTGACAAATCCCTCAGAGCCCATTGCCAGCTGCAATGGTTCTGTCTTGGGGCAACCCAGGATTTCCTTACTTGAGATGATTATAATTAACTCCCTGATGATCCTGCCACCCCCCTCCTCTGTCACACCAGGCTGATCTTGTATGAGGTCCCTCAAGGCTGTTCCTGCAGCTGGCTGGATGGAGACAGGCAGACTGCAGCAGTACAAGATGTAACATGTTCTCCTTTCTTGGGAAAATTCAAAGTATGACTCTGACAGAATTAGTACTCAGCTTCATGCTATGCATGGTTTACATAAATAATAATAAAAAAAATTATAAAGTGATTCCTGATTCATGAAAGACACAGAAACCCCAGAAACAGTAATTAAAAGAAGTAGATGATTAATGTGAATTCATGACTGGATATTTTACTGGAACCAAAGACAAGTCATATTTAAGGACAAGGTATTCAGCCCACAAGGTTAGAGACACTGTCCGTGAAAGCTGTGACTTTGAAACCACTTTGGTTCCATAAAGTGCATGTATTGATACCTTAGTTCAGATGAAGAACATGCTTTTTAAATCATCCCATTGTGAAATATCCAGTCTGAGAGACCAGCCTGGATGTAGTCCAAAGTAATATCTACCAGAAAAGGGTGCAGTGTGGGTATGCAGCTGCATGAGAGTTCTCTGGGTGACCTGATAGCAACGAAAGTTGGTGTGTAAGGCAGTATGTAGGATAATACATTATTTTGCAAATAGGTGTGGGTGTATTTATGATCAAATGACCAGGATATTGCATACAGTTCTAGTATCCGTAGTTTCAAAGCATTATAATAATGCAATCAGAAACTATGAAGCTGATTCAAAAAGGTATCTTGGACTAGAAGAGATAGCCACCTGGATCTGCAAAGTGGTGGGGTTTTTTCTTTGATTTGTATTCTGAAAAGTTTTATTATTGTCACTAAAAATCTTCAAGATTATTATGGACTAAGAAGCTTTTTAACAGACTTGGAAAAAGGTGTGTTGTAAACTAATCACTAGAAGATAGACAAATTTAAATTGTCTATATGCATCACTATATATATATTTTTTTTTTAATACCAGGGATTAATGATCTTTGGTACAAGCTTTCATGGAAGTCATGATTTTTTCATCTCTTGATATCCCCAGATCAGGACAGAATGCCCTCCTGGGACCTGTAATCTAGCTAAGCACAAATTACAGATCCTACCTGGTACAGGAGAACTGTGATACACTCCAGGTCAACCCAAACAATATCAAACAAATAGTCCTTTCCAGCTCTAAAATCCATGAATCTGTGTTATTAAATTTATACATGCCAACTTTTTACACAACTGGCTCCTCATTTTGAGTCACTTTATAACCATGAGTTACCTGTTAGCTGTGCTATCTAGTTTCCAGCATGCTCTTGTTTCTGGAATCAGTAAATCTCTGTCCTGCACATTCTCAGGGCTCTTCTCCCAGGCAGTGCTTTCATGCAGATAAGGCATTCTACAAACAAAAAAGCACAATGCTCTTGTGACAGGTGGTGCTGTGATGTAACCTTAATTAATCAAACATGCTGCTTGGGATTTTTTCCAGAGAGCCTTACAAGGACACGCAATAGCTGAGAGTGTGGGTGGCAGAAACGTGATTAAAAAGAGATCTGATATGATTGCAATTTCTGTTGTTATTTAAAAGACATATTTTGTTCTTTCATTTTATCTCAGGATATTTTCAGCACGTAATAACCCAATAAAATTTTTAACTATTCTGCTAAAATCTGCCATAGGACTTTAAAAATTTGTTTTCTACCCAACATCATCCCAGCCTGGGGAGTGAGATTAGGGCAAACAGCTGTATTTTTAATAACTATGTTTTTTCTCTTAGGAAGTTACGGTGCTCCATATGTCAGCATGGAATGGCAGTCAATGTTTGAAAAGAAGATAAGAGATTCTATTGAGTGGATGGGGGTTTTGCCACATTGTTTAGAGAGAAATGTGTTTTATTCTGACCTCTAAATTTTGATGACTTAAAGAATCTTGGAGACTGAGCCCTTGATGCAGGGAACAAGTCAAGGCATTTTCCATTTCTAGATCTAGTTTTGAGTGATTTAGGGTAGGTGCTACAAGTAGAACTTGATCTATAAATTAAATTTATTAATATAGAGACATATATTAGAGCAGGGTACTAATAACACCAAGGTCGTGGGTTCGATTCGCATAAGAGTTGGACTTGATGATCCTTCTGGATCCCTTCCATCTCAGACTACCCTGTGATTCTGTGATCTGTAGCTCTCTGTAGATTATTAAACATTTATAGTGGAATACTAAAGAGCTCAAATGGACCAAATTCTCCCAACAATGAATAAGAAGCAGTTTTACTTGAAAAGTTTAATGGTCTATAACATGAGTAATGGAAGAGAAGCACTTCATATATAACACAAAAAATCTGTATGATATATGAATACATAATATATGCAGTTGGTGCACTCAAAAATAATGAAAAAATAAATATATTTGTCTAAATACAATAGTTAAGACCCTTTTGGATACTAGTAATAAATACCTAACTTTTTAGAGCAGAAAAATCTGTATTTAATCTGTGCTTAAAGGTGCTTTTGGATACTGCAGACAGAATCCTCTGTATGGACACACAATCAGCACCTGGGGACAGCATCCTGGGGCTGAATTCTGATTTTAATGCCTTTTATAATGGTACAGTGATCTTAATCTCTGTGAGGTAATCCAACACTAGCATTTTAATTCAAATTATTTTAGACTTCAGGCTACTTTGTGTGCAAACTTATTTGCCTGATTTTGGCTGTGAAAAAACTCTGTCTCTAACAGAACCACCTGCCTCTAGGATCTCTGACTTCTCCCTGTTTTCTAACTTTCTAGTCACCTAAGTAAAACTAAGAGGATTTAAACTGCTTGTGTGGCAGCTCGTGCAGGCTTGTATACACTAATTTACTTTCTTATTCTATCTCCAAGTAATCGATTATTATTTCTAAAATTACCTTAAACTAAATAGTGTGTGGAGTTGTGTGCACTCACACAACTAAATGAATGATGAATAAGTGGTAGCTTTATACATCTGCAGACTACGAATATTCAAATAACAGATGTAAACCCAACAATAAACAGTCCTTCAGATATATCAGTCACAAGTCAATGATATTCACAGAAGGCTTTGACTTACCTTCCTTCATCGTGATATGTAAATTCAGATACAATATCTTTTCCAAAAAGTTATTAGAAGACAGTTGTTGTTGTTTTTTTTGTTTTTTTTTTTTGCTTGCCTGTGTTGATGGAAGCTCAAAAACTAAAATTCATTGCTGAAGTGCTTTATTAGCATTTTTACTGCTCAGTGACATGGTCTGTTGTTTTATGTCCTGCAAATTAATAGCATCAAGGCCAATTGCTTGGAGACAGCATAAGTATTTCTGTGTTTAGAAATGAAAGGAGCGCTGGGAATTATATGAAAAATACATTTAATTAAGTAGGGAGAAGTAGGAATGATGTGCATTTAATTTAAGACATTGTAGAAAGTGCCTCACTTCGTGTGTTTGCAGCTAGGGAAGCAGCTGTCCTGTTCAAGTGAACCTGCTGTCCAATTCACTCATATTCCCAAACAAGCACATTTTCGGCTCAAAAACAATACAACAAGTGGGAGTAAATTTGGTCGGGAGATTGAGGCTTGTATTATTTCTCATTCCAGTTGATTCTACACAGATTTGCTCCATAAGCAAATATGTTTCTTTCCTGAATCAGACTTACTGTAAATCTGAGAAAAAAGCTTTGAGTAGTATAAACCCTTGCTGTTCACCCTACCTCTTGCCAAGTATCTCTGTCATAGTCACTTTCCTCCCTTCCCAGATGGGTTGTGAGGGGAAAAACTCTGACAAAGCAGTGCTCTGAGTCGAAAAGTAATAGGAGTTTCTTTGCAAACATTCTTCTGCATTAAGATATAATTTTGAGCCTATTCTGCAAAGTGATACAGCCTAATTCTGATGAAAGATTCTCTGCACATATGAAGCTCCTCATCCTGGCCTGCAGCCAGCTGAGAGCAGCTCCCCAGGAACATTGAAACAAGAGATTTGTGTTCTTCTGAGAGTCAGGGATGTAAGGCACTGCTGCAGGTATGTGCTTCTCCTTCTTACTGTGCTCTGCCAAAATACCATGGTCAAGGGACATGGCAGACAGCTGAGGTAGCTTTGGGGAAGCTCATTGCAGCGCTTTAGTAATAAAAAAAAATTAAGAAGGGGTGAAGCTTAACAGTTATGAAGACACATCTTAACTGTAATGCTCGTTATGCTTATAAAAATGTGTAATAAGTACTCTAAACAATC
This sequence comes from Platysteira castanea, assembly GCA_013397175.1. NCBI lineage: Eukaryota > Metazoa > Chordata > Aves > Passeriformes > Platysteira > Platysteira castanea. Next base: position 1,065,896 of record VYXC01012077.1, on the reverse strand, counting down.
AAGATTTTATTTCTTGCTTGAAGTATGATGAGCTACCTAAAAATTTCCTGCTGATCAATGATTGTTTTTAGTATGCAGCACTGATCACATGCAGCCCTTATTTCCCAGTTCAGAAACAGACTTTTAACATCAAGAATATGGATTTTCTCCTCCTCATCTTAACAAGGACCATTAGAAAGAGAGCAGAAAGGTTCAAAGCCCTTGACTCCTTTTCGTCTTTAACCTTCAGCTTCAGAAGCAGTAAGTTGAGTAAAGAGTTGCTCTGCCCAGAAAGTGTGCTAGCTGGGGAGTACTGGTTTAACTGCTGGATCATTCCTGAAGGCTGATCTTTTGAAAGGGATGGATGATGAAAATAAGAATGTGAATTTATAAAATGGCTCAGTGTTGGAATGGCAGTATCACATCAGCATTTGGGTGTGTCAGGTACAGACCTTGATCAGTTATGAGTAAAAGAGGTGTCATGTGCTGAGATAAGGACAGGGAGAGATCACTCCCCAGTTATGTCATGGGCGAAAGAGACTCGACTTGGGGAAATTAATTGAATTTATTAACAATCAAGTCAAAGTAGGATACTGAGAAATTAACCCAAATCGTAAAAATAGCTTCCCTGACTCTTGTCGTGGACTTTAGGATTCCTGAATTCCTGAGTTCTCTACCTCCTCCCCACCAGTATTGCAGAGGAATGGAGAAGGGGGGCTTTGAGTTCATCATGTGTTACTTCTGCTGCTCCTTCCTCCTCAGGGGGAAGACTTCTCAAACTTTTCCTCTGCTCCAGCATGGACTCCCTCCTACACCAGACAGTCCTCCATAAATTCTCCAGGGAGTCCTTCCCACTGGCTCCAGTTCTTTGCAAACTACTCTAGCTCTCCCTTCCAAAGGGTGCATTTCCTCAGGAATAGCCTGCTCCAGCATGGAGCCCCTACAAGGTCACAAGTCGTGTCAGCAAACCTGCTCCAGCTGGGGCTCCCTCTGTCCACAGTGCTGCAGGTCCTGCCAGGAGCCTGCTGCACAATGGCCTTCACACAGGGTCCCAGCCTCCTTCACCCTGCTCTGGTGTGGAGCCCTCCATGGGCCAAAGGTGGATCTCTGCATCCACGGTCTGCAGGGACACAGCTGCCTTGCCATGGCCTTCACCACGGGCTGCAGGGGAATCTTAGCTCCGGTGCCACCTCCTGCCCCTCTTTCTTTACTGACCTCAGTGTCTGCAGGGCTGTTGCTCTCACTCCTCTCTTCTGTGGCTGCAATTGCCTCTGTGCAATAACTTTTCCCCTTCTTAAATCTGTTCCCGCAGAGGCGCCACTGTCAGGCTCAGCCTTGGCCAGCGGCGGGTCTGTTTTGGATCCAGCTGGCACTGGCCCTGTCAGACACGGAGGGAACTTCCAGCAGCTTCTCACAGAAACTGTCCCTGTTGCTCCCCTGCTACCAAAACCCTGCCACACCAATCCAACACAGGAGGTATAGACTCACAGCCATGAAAATATAGTGAACCTAGCCAAATATCTTGAAGGAGAAATGGACAAAAAGAACAGATATTTTGTAAATCTATATCACCAGCTATCTGTTCATATTATTTAGTTCTATGACGAATTTTTCATTCTCTGAGTTTTGATATTTTGTATTTAACTACAACTCACTTTACTCTTTGGTCTGGGTTACTCCTTTTCCTGTAACTTTAAAGTGACTGAATGATTTATCTTTTAGTTTGGATCTTTGCTCACCTGAGGTTGCATGCAATGTCCAGAAGAATGAGAATCTGCAGGCCATTTCAACAGAATTCAGAGCTTCAGTAAAGCCTCAAACAGTCACTGCTGAGCTTCCAAACTGCGTGCCACAGAATAGATGAGCCTGGAAGCAATTTATGGAGCTTTTCTAGTCCAACTCTCTTGCTCAGAGCAGGGTTATCTAGAGCAGGTTGCTCAGGGCTATACCTAGTTGTGTTTTGAATATCTGCAAGGTTGGAGACTCCACACCTCTCTGGGCAGCCTATTCCAGTGTTTGATCACCTACAAAGTAAAATGTTTTTTTCTTTTATTTAACTGGAACTGACCTCAGGATCTTTTCTGCCTACATGATTTTCAGCTCCCAGCTCCCAGCACATACTGGTGCATGGGGTTACCCTTCAGGTGCAGGAATTTACATTTCTCTTTTTTTAACAGCAGAAGATTCATGTCAGCCCAATACTCCAGCCTGTCCAGGTCCCTCTGATTGGTAACAAAACCATTTGGAGTATCCTGCCAATTTTGTGTCATCAGGAAATGGAATGGGAAAGCCAGTACTGGAGGTTTGGAAAAGCCCTGTGTTTTACCAGCAAAACATCTGAAACACCACTGTAGTAAGATTTGAACTGTAGAGTTGACAGAGTTATCACATTTTTTATGGTATTGGACCTGTCTTAACACCTCTTGCAAGAATCACTGACACAGTCTTTTCAAATTCGTCATTTTCTGGAAATTTTTAGAATTTTTTAAACTGCATAAAACTAGTGCACTTTTAAAGAGACATAAAAAAAAAATCAAATAAGCCCCTTTTATCAAGTGTACGTATAAAGTGAGCAAATTTAATTAACCTCATGATCTTCCCAATAAATGTCCACCCAAAATAAAATTTAAAAGATATGGTTGAGTTGATCACTTTAAGTATTTAATTATATCATTAAAAAGGAGGGAAGACGTGGCAGTTGACGTACTAATTGAGGAGACTTAAGTTCTTAACTTTACTGGCAATTTTTTGTGACTTGACATAGTCCTGCTAACAGAGAACTGGCAGAGAAAGTGTGAATCATTTGCTCATGCTTCACACAATGAGAAGAACCATATGGCAGACATCTCACATAGTAAGGGTTCCTAGAATACTCTTTTATGTGCTCCCACTCACTGCAAACCTCAAACTCATCCCAAAACTGATACAAAACTCTCTGTCTATAAAAGGTAAATGTTGTGTTGGTGGTTGTTTTTCCAACTCTGTTCTTGTTAGATTTTAGTTTAATATGGCATGTATTTGACAGAGTGGATACAGAGGTCTCTGCAGAAGTGTTGTTGCAGTCTTGCTAGAATTTTGGAATACCAAAAAGCTTCTGCACACATGTGCCTTTCTTCCAGTATGAAACAGAAGCAGCAAACTTGAGAGCTACGTACAGACTGAGATAGATACAAATCATGAGACACCCATGGATCGGCCTGGCTGAGAGAACAGGTATAGTGCCTGTGGGATAGATTGGACATGACCAGGGACAAACCATTTTAAGGTGATGATATTTGCATTGCAGGGTAGGTAATTTTATTTCCAGGATTTGAAACATCACAAGGTTGTTGTGGAGAGAGACTATTATTTGTCACAAACCCAGCACCTATAATGGATTCCTGATATTTGGTATCTGAGAGTTATAAAGTGCATTGATAAAGAGTTACATTTTGAAGATGTTTTGTATGTCTCCCACAAGGTTTAGGACTGAGAGATCAAAGGTAAAGTGACTGTTTTGTATGTTTCCTTTCTGAAAGTCTGATCTGGACTATTGTAGCTTTGATTTCAGCTAGGTTCTAGAAACAGAACTTCTTACACCTGATTTCCCTGGAAGGCTCCATGCAATAGCATTCTTGTGATGTCTAGAAAGACAGACTTGCATTGGTAGCATCAAGGCCACGACATTTTCACTCCCAGCCTGCCACCAGTTTCATATACAATAGCATTCCTCTGGATGTCTTACCTTGGGAGTGCAGTTTCAACTCTTTCCTCCACTGGTTTTACATGGGAGGAAATAACAAATGAAGGTATATTTCACTATATAATACAACCTTGATATTTTCCCCTTTTTTTAATAAGAAGCTGTAAAAGCACAAGTCTTCTAGAGGAGTTTTGGACTGTGTGTATTAGAGAACCAACCTGTGGGGGTTAGTGTCCCTAACATTTTCTCCTGATTAATAGCTGAAAATGTAATATTATGGCTTGGGGGTTTTCTGTGTGTATCCCACTTGAAAAGCCTGTCTTTTTCAATGCATTGTAGAGGATACCTAGACACTTGCAGAGTTTTAGCCTGTAATCTCTCTGTGATGCAACTTCACATTTATAAAATAATTGCAAAGCTTTCTTATCTCACAGGGGGTTGCATGGCTAGATATACTAAGTCACTATGAGATTCTGAGGGACAAAGGTCTGTAAACCACGTTGAGAAGAATAAATGGAGAACAGCTTGAAATTTTCAAATGGCAGAAAAGCAGAAGCATAAGATATTAGTGTTATTACTGCTGTCTGCCCTGCAAAAATAGAAACAATGCAATTCTCATATGATCAGCTCTTAATTGCATTCTAGGAAGAAACAAAAGGAAAAAAAGAAAAAAGGTAAAAATTTGCATGTGAGAGCACAGTGCAACTCCTCTGTAAGTTGTTGTGCTATGTATTCCAGTGTGAAATCTGGGAGGTACTTTGCCAGTAGGAGTGAAACACCTCTTTCTTCTTTCTTTTTGAAGAGGTACAAAATTTTACACAGGTTCTGAAAGAATAACCACTAAGGCTGTGAGAGGCTACCTAACAGCAGCTTTAACAGAATTATATGAACATGTAGTAAAACACATGAAATACATTCTTTTCCCACTTATGCCTTAAATTTATTCATAATCTATTAATTGCTGGCAGGAGTGGATTGCAGAGATGTGTGTGTTTGTGGACTGGACACTGGCATCTCCTGCAACCATACTCAGCTGCTCACTCACCAGTCTGCTGAGACAGAGGTAAGGAAGAAGCAACACACCCAGGCTGCACCAAGGAAAAATCCTTCATAAGGATTAAATGTAGGATTTTTAGATTAAATTTTAAAAGATAACATTGTGTTAGATCCTTGCTTTGAGAACTCATAACAAAACTACAAAAACTGTCATCCTCAGGTTTTTCATTCATTATGCTGGAACTTCTAAGATGAAAATTGGCTGAACCATGTTGCCAGTATGGCAAAATATAATCTCCTCTACACTGTTCGTCATCTGCTGCTATATGTAATCAGTTTTATACACACACATTTGACAACTCTTATTCCACTTTCTTATTTATAATAAGGTGATGGTTTCTAGACACTGAAGACTCAACCTACAGAGCGAACTGTTATCTCAAAGAAAACATCCTTGTATAAAATGCTTCATCAACTCTCTCCCAGAGTCACAGCACTCTGTTAGCCATGTGATATAACAGAGCATAAGCGTTTTCCTGTCTTCTTTTACATCCTGTGGTTTTTTTAATTTTAGCTTGCATGATCCACAAAAATAATCTCAGTGTAGGAACAGTTAGCCACTCTTGCAGCACAGAAAATAAACACTCTGGAATGCCTTCCCTGAACATAAAATTTAACCTGTTTGACCTCTTTAGAATGAATGTTAAAAATCTTAAATAAACTTGACATCACCAAGAAAGCATATCATGCCACATCACCCCTGGAAAAACAAGTTAAAAAAAAAAAGAAAAAGGCATCTCCTTGAAGTTTTAAAGTTCTATGGACAAATGTAAGCACTAAGTTATCTCTAAATGAAAATTTTTGCAAAATTGTATAGGTTAGGAATTCAGATGGAGGTGTGTATTTTTATATGTCGATTTTTCATTCTTTAAATTATTACACTATGAAATTGCAGCTGCTCTAGTCCCATATCATCATGATCAAGTAAATGCTGGAAATACAACATAATCATAAATTTTAAGGGGGACAGAAAATTCCAGGATGTGAGGCTTTTATGTATATACTTTCTGTTTCTGCCATTTTGTACCTTTACAGTGATTGCTTAATATGGAGGGAACATAAAGAAGAAATTCTGATTTACTTTTTCTTCTATTTCTCTAGGTGGTAAATAACTCTGGGTTAGCACAAGGAATGACACAGAAGGGTGCAAAAAGGATGTGAGACTCATTTGGCAGAGGAGGAAAACGAGGCAGAGGTTTTCCATGGAGCTCTCTGCAATGTCAGCTTTTCCAGTGGTGTTGCATTTTCTAGGCAGCTTAGCCCTGCCTTGTTTCCCTTTGTTGAAGCTGCCTGTGCTGCTTAGGCAGTGCTGACACACGTGCAGCCGTGGTGTCAGAGAGCAGGTCCCCACACCTTAGCTCCCCTTGTACTCCAGGTGACCCCAGGGCCAGCTTTACTGGTGAGGCTGAGGGTTTGGGATGGGCTAACAGCATGTGTATATACTCATACTGTCCTAGCGCCATTTGCTGAGCTGGGCTGTGTCTTAATAAGAACATAGTGATTAAACCAGATTAGATTAAATTAAATGACTGGAGTTATTATATTTTGGTTCATTGCATTTGTTTACAGTTATCAACATCTACAACAATATCTTTTTTCACAAATTTATTTTCTGATTAGCTTCCTTATTCATCAGCTGAATGATTAGCAGAGAGCTTTTCACAGTTTTCAAGGAAATTCTTATCAGATTTGTTTTTTGTTTTGCTCTTTCTTAGTGACATTCTCAAAGCAAAGATTTAGAGTGTGCGTTCAAGTTATTAAACTACAGTTTATCTCTAATAGTATAGAAGTGTCTTTTTGTCATGACTTAAGTTTGTGCATCTTATTACTACGTAACTTCAAGACAGGGATTCATTAAATTAACATCTTGGTCATATTATATGAATTAGGTACCTGAAATCATGCTTATATTTCCTGTTGTCTTCATAGTTTTCCATGTCTTACTTTTCTTGTCTCTCCATTTTTAAAAAGAAGCCTAGTTTCATTGTTTAAGTCTATTCCCCAGATTTATGCATCATTCAGTGTTCTCTTTACTTTCCTTTCTTCAACCCTTCCCATATCAATTTTATATCAAGGTGACCTTAATTGAGCTTGGTAATATAATGTAGTGTTGTTGTAGGACCACCAGGCATCACATTTATTATCCACTAGCAATTTTTCTCTGAAAATTCTGCTTGCCACCAGGAAAAGAGTAATGGAACTAAGATGTATGCTCATTCACGTATTGATGTTGCTCTGAAGGCTTTTTTTTTTTAATCCATGACTCTAAATTCTGCAGTTCATAACTCATCATCATGGAAGAGCAAGAAGTTAGATGAAATTTAATTGCGGGAAATTTCAAAGATGCAAATTGGTCAGGGAAGGGAATATTTAATCTATTAAGTTTTGAAAAGCATCTGATGCTAGCATTAAAAAAAGCTCTAGAGGCAACAGAATTCGGTGTGTGATGAAGCTCTTCCCTGTGAATCTGTTTTTTCACAGTCTCCTCATAAACTGAAAAAAGCTTCTGTATATCTGCATTTGCAAGTGGGGCAGAGAAAGGCACTCACCGCAGTAACATTAAGCCTCTAATTCCCATCCTACTCTCTCAGGCAACTTGTGAAACATTATGCTTATCTGCAGCTTTAATTTAAAGACGGAAGTAAGTTTAAACCACTCAATAAAGGTGCCAGCAATGCTGTGTTTTCCCACTGGTAGCTGTGGGTAACTGTGAAAGCCTCTCACTTCAGGCAAGCTGGTTTGTCCGCGTCTTAAATGGCCACAGAGCAAACCTGTGATTTTTCTAATGCTGTGGCTTTTTTTTT